>BQNB010037558.1:4218-46895 GCA_026074375.1 Tanacetum coccineum
TGGTCATTTTTGGTCTGTTTTTGGGTTTAATTGGGTTATTTTAGGTATTAATGGATATGTGTATTCTACACTTATCATAGAGAGGAGTCATGACATGCCTCGACTGATTAAGGCAGAATTATCCAACATGATCAATTACATGTTAACTAAGCCCGGATGGGTGTTAGAAATGTAACTTGGTCATTGGAATGGGCCTCGATTGATTGACGGGCTTAATGGGTCAAATTTCTGAAAATAAGCCCAAACCGCCGCCTAGCAGTTAGTCAACCCGCCGTGAGGTGGATTGAGCAAACCGCCGCGAGGAAAGGCACCAACCCGCTGAGAATATTTTAATAATATTGATCAAACCGCCGCTGTAAATAAAAATTTGAAAAGGGCGGGTTGATTATTTTAATATTATAAAATATTTGACCAAACCGCTGCGTGGCAGCGGTTTACCTGTGCGAATAAAATAATACAAATTAGGGCAACCCGCCTTCATCAAACCGCCATGAAGCAACTCGCCACAGTTAATAATAAATATCGACGTGGCGGGTTGACTATTTTAATAATAAAATATAAATTTCAACCAAACCGCTGCCATGCGGCGGTTTCCCTGAAATAATAAAATATTATTAAAATCAAACCGCCACCAAGCATCTAAGCAACTCGCCATGATGAAAGACTACTTATGAATCAAAACACATTCTCATTTGGCAAACCTAAACACAACCTAAAGCATTCCTAATCTTTCCTACGCATCAGATACACACTAGCAACATCCTTAACCACAAACCAACGGCTTATGACTTTCTAAAAGTCAAACCGCCACCTAGAAATCGCATAGGGCACACAGATGTTTGCAAAATGGATAAACAGATATATATAATTGATCACAAGCCCATTCCGCACCTTTCCCCTCAATCAATTAACATTTATACACACTTATTTAATTTTCGAACCCTAGATACAAATTCTTAAGATTTTACTCATTTTAGTGTGATTCACTTCGATTCCTATGATCTATAGATAGAATAAAAGGCAAAGAACAAAGTTTGATTGATACCTTTGCGTGAAAAACACAGGAAATCGAAGATTGAAGGAGGTGTTCGTGGTGGCGAGTTGCGATCGTGTGTGTGTGTGTGTTTATGTTTGACCAGATTTGAACAACTTTGACCAAAGAGCAACCCGCCGAGCCTTAAATACCCATTCTTTGGAAATTGACAGATTCAGTCCCTGAGCTTTCTATCTTCTTTAATTTCTTTGTCTAAGTATTTCTAAGGTTGTTCTAAGTTTGAAATTTGGCTGATTTGGTCCCTATTGATTAATAAAGCTAGGAAACACATCACAAAATTGCATTAAAGTCCCTAATCCTTTAAACAACAGACATTTATGGCCCTTTGAATTAAAATTAATTAACTCCCCTTCAAACTTTAACCCATTTGGAATACAAAAACATTTTCTCACTTGTCCATAGAAGATAGAACAGATTTCAACTTGAGTGGTTCAGATACTGATAAAATTACTGCTGGAGTAAATGCGACAAAATCCCTATTAGTAACTTATTAAACATAATAATTACCACTCTTATAGCTTTTGACAATTTGTACTCACACTTTCATAGCATATAACACTCCTAAATCGCCATGGAATATCCTCCCAATCACTTTTTTAGAAACCTATGTGATGAGCTAAATTTTCAAATTCACTCTCCCCCTCAAACAATGACTCGTTTTCTATTGAAAGAGCTGTAGTCATTGATTGGGATGAAAAAGTTACTTGAACAGCTATACCACCACTATCGTTAACACAAATAATTTTGAAGAATCAATTAAGAAAAATTATTTGGTTTTCAAAAAGAAGACTTCTCTTCCGAGTTAAGAAAAATGCATTGAATCGTACATTAATCCTTTGATGCATGGATATAAAGTAATCCATGCCTGGGGAAAATTAATTACCCGCGTTTGAGAACTAGGTTGCAATCTGAAGTAATTGCAAGCAATTTTGTAATTCCAAATGACTTAAAATATTTACTAAGTCCATTATTATTATTATTTATTTTATTTTATTTTTTATTTTTATTTTTGTAAAATATGTACAATCTTTGCACCATAGAGAGATTTGACCCTGAGCAGATATTTTGGGCCAAAGATGAAAATGACAGGAAAAAGGTTAAAGTCTCAGTTCTTAAACCACTTTCAACACCGACTGTGTATCCACCCAATACACCTGTCAAGCTTGTCCCCAGGGTTCTCCCAAGAAAAGGTCAAGTGAAAATTAATCTTTATACACTCACACAACTTTTTACAGAATTTGACAAAACATGTAAAAAATATTGCAGTGCTTCTTTGCTTCTTTGATGACCAGCTAACCAATTGTTTAGTTGTTGATTATTTTTGTAATATGTTTTTATTGTTTAATTACATAAATTACGTATAAAATCAGAAGATTTTTTGTTATTTGATTATTAACCAGATATACAATTCTTGGGTTTTTTATTATTTTAACATTAAATTTTTTTACTACCTTATTAAATGATGATGTTCGTATTTAATTAATTATTATATTATAATCTTCAACCCATTTGAGCCATTAAACCACGAAATCATAAGCTAAAACTCATGTAACACAATGAGGTGACAGAATATTAACCTTCCAATATCATGGTGTATACTTCTTGGTTCCAAAAAGATACGAAGCCAACTCTCTCACGAACTGAACACCAACATATATTCGAACCGTTATATTAGCTTTTGCTCTTTTTGATCTTAGCTTGAGACTCTTCACTTGTAATAGCAACAATACTTCTTCCTTACATTTCTTAGCATGACATAACCACAAAGATTAACCAACAAACGTAAGCCCGGATAATCTCTTTTTGAGACCGTAGGCTTATTTCAAACAAAATCTAAGACCACTGAAATTAGCTTATTTACTCCACACAAAACAATCACGAATCCAACTAGGCTTACTGTACCTAATTGATCTAGGATCAGAGTTAAAATTCATAACCGTAGATTGATTTCTGGATTTGGCAAGGATTCATGAGAGAGAGAAACACTGAGCGAGAGTATTTCTGTAGTGAGGAGAAAAGATTGTTACTATGAAAAGGAAATAATAACTTAGCTTTGCCTCATCTCACAGTTCTTGGCGAAGATAGTCTTCTATAGTACTCTTGATCAACAAAATACCTGGTATTAAGTACTACGACCATAAAAACGAAAGACATACGATAACAATACTAAACTACAAACACTATATAAACAATCAAATATTGAGGGTGACCAGATGTCCTTTTTACTCATTATCTAACCACATATCATATCATAATAAAACAAGATTTCTAGTCATGTCAGAAGATATCCATTGTGCCAGATCAGATACACCGCCCACCAATGCTTGAAGAACAACTTTTGAATCTTGGCAACTCAATCTCTCTACTCCATCCTCGTCTACTAGTCTGATGAGTTACACAGAGGCGACACATAGAGCCCCACGTGCAACAAATATACATATGTATGTTCCCATCTTTGAACGATCCAAGGAACCCATTTCATCATTCGACTTCTGGGAACCCAGGCAATAGTCACCATCGCCTCAACTTGCGCGATATGCGAGACGTGATCTGAGAGAGTGGGGATCGCGACCATCTCTCGAGCTCGGTTCCATGCGCGCCTTCTAGCAACAACACAAAGAGCTCACACGAGACTCACATCTTATCTTATAGCTAGTCTTTGATATCCAAGCATACCGACAATCAAAACACAGACATCGAACTCATCATATAGAATTACACAGACACCGTCATACTTTCCTATAGGTACTCTTCGCCGCAGCGTGACACACGCTACACACTCGAGCCCTCTCTACCACCTTATCCACTGAGAGCTGCCACACAACCATTTCCGAGAGCGAACAAATGTGATACGATCCTACCAGGCCAAACGTTTCTGCGAACTCTGCGTTACCTCAAGAGGATTCTAGGAACTCTCAAATTATACGATATGCATGATTAATATTATAAACTACTCTCATGTCAAAATCGAGATAGGAGCAGCACAACATTCATGTTCTCATCTCAACTAACCTACTAGATTTGGGTACTTTTCTCTCAGACAGAATCCCCTCTCTTAAGACGACTGTGACAGACCACAGCGTCATCTAAGCACCAGACTCCTTCTACAATGATCCAAGCCTAGCATCTGCTCTGCGAGTAGTGTACTCTAAGTATTCGTGAGACAACACTACATGGTTACCGACTAGGGAAATGACATGAACCAATTTCATAATCTGATATCTTATTCAACACAGAAGGTTTGAAGAATGAGCGTAATATCTCTTGATATCATGAGCACGGCAAATTGCCTATATCTGTCTATAGAGAGAACAATACAATGCGGAGAGGTTCATGCAATACTCACAGACAAAACTATTGACTATAGAACTAGAGTCAGATATCTTAACTACACGCACCTATATGATCCACAATTGTTAGACATTTAGGCATCTTGTCTTTTGAGTAGCACACTGTGTTACTGACATGTAGATAATTGACCTCTATTGGTATCATACCATAGTTCTACTAAAAGCACAGCTATTTTTTATTTTCATTATCATTGGAAACGCATACTAATAAATTTACATTATAGGGTATAATTGGTCTATAGAGGGGAACAATTTATAGTTGTATGGATATACACATATCTGAATTCATATACTGTGTGTTACTGAGTGGTGTGATGCACTTTACAGCGTGCGGTGTGCACTGCAGCGAACATGCGTGCAATAAAAGTACGAGAGCACGGGGGTTCTCACTTACTTACTAGTGTCTTGTGCAGCTGATTTATTTATATATTACACTTATCAGACACATTCTAGACGAGCAGTCGGACAGCATGATTCTGTGATACTTAAGCTACTACAAAGGGTTTTGATAAGAGATATCTGTGGGCTGAAGTGTGGTGTGGTAGAGCATTGTGTTGCACACGACAGAAGCGTGTTGATATGTATTGAGCGTGACACTATTATTGTGGTCTTGAGACAGGAGAATGACGATATCACGTTCTACTTCACAGGATAGAAATGTTGCACTATGAGAGGTCGATAGTGAGACTCGGTTGTTGTTTGATGCGATCAGAGGGACGTGTGTGAGTGAGCGCATGTAGTTACATGAGGTCTTGTGCTCATGTTTGTATGATGTGGGATTGGTGTAGTTCAATTGAGAGATTCGAGTACACATACGTGACATTAGTAGAGAGATTGCAGAATGAACTACAAGATATTTCTTGACATTTGATGCATCTATCTACAGTGGAATTTAGATGTAGTATGACTATATTAGTTGGTGTAGGAAGGGAGGCGCACACAGAGGCTATTATTGGAATAAGATAGGAGTGTCATTTTGGTTGCACTTTGTATCGTGATGTGAATAGTGAGCATGAAGATTATGGGATGCAGTAGCACGGGGGGAACGGTATGATTTTATGTGATGGACTTATAGTGGGGTTCAAGCTTGTATAGTTGATTTTTATTGACAGGTTTAGCGTAACATCAACGTAGTTTGCATGCGGATGATTATGCAGACGATGCTAGATTAGTAGATGTGATTATTGATATTTTGTTGTATGAATGTGATTAAAGGATCTGATATACTGTACATTGTGTGACTTTTTATCTAGATGAGGGAGAGCATGTAGTGGTTATGCACATGAGTGGTACGTGTGGGCTTAAGGTGACTATGACAGCTAGTAGACAGGAACACATGTGTGTTACTCCTGGAGGATAGGTTGGTTGACAGTGTGGATGGTCATTGGAAATGTTGTTATAGACACTTGGAGTTATTGTCATGGGAATGACAAGTGTCACTATTAAGTGGAGTGAGATGGGGAGTCTTTTTAAGTATCTTAAATGTTATGTACAGTATTGTGATTAGAGATGTATGGGATGTTACTTGATGATGTAACTTAGACTATGACTATAGTTTTCATTTTTATTGTTGATAATATTATTACACTTTCCAGATTGAGCAAGTTTCACTTTCCCACTACTCCCGTTTGAGGTACTCACTAGCTATGATTACTTTCAATACTTCGGGCTCTTCGTTGCGACTTGGTTGGATTGGAATTGTTTTTATTGGAGATTTTTGGACTGATCAGCGATAGAGAAGAACAGCGGAACAAACAGCACACCTAGCCACAAAAGCACAATCAAGGAAAATTAGTACTTAAATAAACTGTATTTTCCCTTTTCAGCATACTTAGTATGATAAAAGGGACCAGACAGAGTAAGACGGAATTGTAGATAGAATTTTGTAGAAGGTAATTGTGGCCCACGAAGATGATTTATCAAGAGTGTGATCTTTTTGGTTTGCTTGGTCCATATACTTTCTTCAATAAATTCCAAAAAAAAGAATTTCATCTCTTCTCTCCCTTCTATTTCTGGACAGGATGAGATAGATGAGTAACTAACTGGGATTGAGGAGTTCCTACAGCACTCCGCTTAAGAATTGAGAACATTCCCAGAATGATGACTTTGTGTCTAGGACTACACGATCACATTCTCCTACAATCATACATGGCGAAAGATAACAGGCTATCATGAAGTACCAGGGTATTACTAGACAGTTATTAAACAAGCGCGATGATATCCAACTCGAATCTAGCGCCACGTTCTATGAGAGTGACGATTGAATTGAGCGGTCGAGCAGTGCTACGCATCTTCAGAGAAGTCGGCGGATAACTTACGTATACTGCGCTCTTATACTCTCCTGATACAACGGTGATCAGTACTTATGGCGAGATAGGCACATCAAATACAGGCAGCATACAGAGATTGAGTACGCATGAAAAAGTGACTAGTACCTTGAGCTCTAGAGTACGGAAAATATGACTGTGCATGTCAATTGCGTTGAGTAGACATAGATGAGTGTGATCCCAATTCTTGATGACAGAAGATTGCGCATCTGAAACAACTTAAGCGTGGTTACGACTTACAAACGTGTCACGGTGTAGTTACGCACAAATAAGCATGTTAAAAGGTAACTGGGCGTCATTAGTTAATGACACATTGTTGAACTTCTGCACTATGACAACCGACATGTTCAGCAGAACTAATATATCAGGAACACTAAATGGTCAGGCGGTCATACACTGACAAATCGGAGTTTACAATAGCGATGTAAAATTCTGCCAATTAAAACACCTGATCTAGCTGTACTCTAGTGCGAATGAAATAGTGATGAATCCAAGATGATTAGAAATGAGAAATAAAGTTATGCATCAGCGAACAAATTATCTCGCCCTGATTGACCTGAAATTCGATTAGACACGAGAGGCCCAAGACTTGCGTTTAAGATAACTATCGAATAGCGCATTCCATTATAGGCGCAACAATTGCAAAAGGACTTCAATATCACTTCTACGGTGCAGTCCCAGAAACATAACCAATTACAGCGACATAAATGAGGCCAGATTATACGAAATAGCAAACTTCTATCCGTTCTAAGACGTCTGAGAGTTTCTGAGGTCAAACTCTTCATGCCTAGGCGTGGAAAAAGAAATTCAAACCGTTCTCTTGGTAATGCTTTTGTGAGTATGTCCGCAAGTTGATAGTTCGTTTCCACGAAGTATAGTTCAACCACTCTATTTTACACTTGCTCTCGAATGAAATGGTGACGTATGTTGATGTGCTTTGATCGAGAGTGCAGAGCAATGGCACTTTTGTGATCATAGTACAGAGGAATTTTATTGAATTCAAATACGTAGACTTTTAGCTGGGATCGCATCCAAAGGATTTGAGCACAACATCCAGACATGGCAATGTATTCAGCCTCTGTTGTAGATATTGCAGTGCTTTTTTGATGACCAGCTAACCAATCTATCTCCAAGAAACTGAGCACTTCCCGACGTACTTCTTCTTGAATCTTGACATCCTGCATGATCCGCATCTGCATATGCTGTTAGTGACATGGCGTTGTCTTTCGGATACCAAAGACCCATGTTAATGGTTCCTTTTAGGTATCAAAAGACACATTTGATTGCTTCAAGGGGCTTTTTGGTAGGCTTAGCCTGATATCTAGCACACATGCATACAACGAATACAAGGTTGGGTCAACTGGCAGTAAGGTACATTAGGGAGCCAACCATTCCTCTAAATCGAGTTTGGTCAACTGGAATACCTAAGAGATCCTCGTACAGTTTCAATCGATCCACCATTAGTGTATCGACGGGGTTAGAAAGATCCATTCCATATTTCTTTAAGGTTTCGAGAGCATATTTTGCTTGGTTAATAAAGATGCCTCAGGGACTTTGAGAAACTTATAGTCCTAAGAAAAACGACATTTGTCCCATCATCGACATCTGAAATTTGGAGCTCATCTCTTTGGAAAATATGTTACACGTATTATGATTAGTTGAGGCAAAAATGATGTCATCTACGTATATTTGAACTAGTAGAATATGTTTGCCTGATTTGCGTGTGAATACCGTTGGATCCACGGCACCCTTGAAGAAATTGTTAGTCATTAGGAACTTTGATACTGTGTCATACCACGCCCTTGGTGCCTGCTTTAGCCCGTAAAGAGCCTTCTTCAGACGATAAACGTGTGTAGGATTATCTGGGTCCTCAAATCCTTTAGGTTGACTGAAAAAGACTTTTTCTTGAAGATCACCATTCAGAAAAGCAGTTTTGACATCCATCTAGTAGATGATCATATTTTTGGTTGCTGCATTGGCAATGAATATCCTGATGGCCTCTATCCGTGCAACGGGTGCAAACGATTCTTCAAAATCAATACCCTCTTCTTGACGATATCCCTTTGCTACTAACTGAGCTTTGTTTTTCAGAACATCACCATACTCATCAAGCTTTACTTTGTAAATCCATTTGAGAGCAATGATCATTACACCTTTTGGTTTTGGTACCAAAATCCATACTTCAAGATGATCAAACTCGTGAATTTCATTTTGCATAGCTTCAAACCAGCTAACTTCAGTCATGGCCATTTTGAAGTTCTTGGGTTCGACTTTGGACAGTTCAGTATGGAAACAACACCACAAAGCATCGGATGCTAACTATTTTCTGGTAGATATAGGACGAGAGGGATTTCCAACAATATTGTCAAGAGGGTGATCTTTGGACTATTTTCTGAGATGATCTGGTGGTTGAGTAACTTGGTTGGGTTCAACTAAGCTAACATCCTCTGTTGATGACTGTGCAAAACCAGGTTCTCCAGTAATAGGGTTAAATAAGGGATGTAGAGCATGTTGAGTAATTGGGGTGTCTTCGACAATGGGTCCATTTGCAACACCTTGATATCGGGCTTGAGGTTGCATATCTGATGATGACGGTGAAACACTTATAGACGGTGCATCTTGAGCAAATGTTGTAGACAAAGATGTACCAGGTGGAACAACTTGAGCGTTAACTACATTAGCAGAAGGTACTTGTTCATTGACTCGAGATTGTTCAAAGTATTCATCGAACATCGGTTGAAATAAAATCTCCAGCTCTTTATCGGTTGGTGAAACATAAGTAGTTGCATGGACATGTGTTGGGGCGAACCCTGAATTGAGTTGTCCAGGGGTCATCATGATAGGCTCGGGTCCTGAACTAATGCGTACAGGAGCCATTGTCTGATGCAACTCATCGAATATGACATGAATTGTTTCCATTATTTGACGAGTTCTCTTGTTGTAGACTCTATAGCCCTTCCTACTAGGAGCATACCCAACAAAAATCCCAAAGTCAGCTTTGGCTTGCAATTTTCCTAGATCTTCACTAGATCTTCGCTAGATCAGGCTTCTTATCATGCACAAGTTCATAAGGGGTTTTGTTGTGACGAGTATGAATTAAGGATCGATTCTGGGTGTAACAAGCAGTAGCGACAACTGCTGCCCACAGAAACATCGATGCTGTTGAGAATATCAGCATTGTAGGTGCTGCTTCCATAAGTGTACAATTTCGTCTTTCAACAACGCCGTTTTGTTGAGGAGTTCTCGGAACAGACTTTTGATGAAATATGCCAACACCTTCATAATATTTAGACATAACTTGATTGACAAATTCTGTTCCATTATCTGTTCGGATGTATCTGACTGTTTTGTTGAGACCAACGTGTATTTGCTTAAGAAAGTTGATGACAAACTCTGGAGTCTCATCCTTTGAACTCAAAAACTTTACCCATGTGAAACTTGAATAGTCATCCACGATGACTAAAATGTATTTTTCCCATTAATACTCTGTACTCTCATTGGACCACATAGATCCATGTGAAGGGTATGAGATATTTTCCATATTGGTGTCAGATTTTGGTGTGGGTTTACTTCTTGCTTTTTCCAGTTGAGAGGCTGAGCAAAGATGATCTTTTTCAAACTTCAATCTTGGTAAACCTCTAACCAGATCTTTTCGAGCAAGATCATTGATTGTGCCAAAGTTTAAATGGTTTAAACGACGATGCCACAGCCATGATTTGGTCTTGGAAGGTTTGGAAAACAAGCATACTGGAGAAGACTTCATCATATCATTAATCAATATCGTGTACGAATTGGTGCTACGACTACCTTTAAGTAAGTCTACGCCATTCATATCACGAACAAAGCAAGAATGCTTTCTGAAAGCAATTTAAAGATCAGAATCACAAAATTGCCCTATAGAGAACAGATTGTGTCCAGGAACTTCCAAATAGTATACTCTGAGATCACACTGATCAAAATAACTTAATTCCATAACCATTGAATATGACTCAAAAGTGATCTTCCGAATCTGGACTATCCTGTGACTTTTCCACAAAGTTCTGAGCTGTGATCGATTCCCCGTTTATGTTTTGAACAGCCTGAGTCCAGATACCAAAGGATGACCTGTACGACCTGCATTTGAAAACAGTCGAGTGTGGAGAGTTTGGAATTTTGGTTCCCCAATTTTTGTTGGGGTCCTGTTGGTTAGCAGATATAATAGAACATTTCACAGAAAGCTTAGTTAAAGGGCACAGTTCGCCTAAGGCAAATTTCTTTCCTGTGGGTCTCCATTGATAACCATAATTAAGTTTTCCTAAGGTGAATTTCTTTCCTGTGGGTCTCCATTGATAACCAATATCAGCAAATAGTTTGCCCGTTGCTTTCCAAACCCGCTTGGTCTTGTTCAAACTGTTATCAGACAGTTTGCCTTTTGGTTTCCAAATCTGCTTCCCTTTATTCAAGACAATTTTAACAGAACTTAAAATATTAACAACACACATTTCATGATTTGCAGAGTTTAGCACATATTGTTTCAGTTTTGACATTTGATTCAGAATTCGAATTAATTACAACACGCTTAGAGCTAATGCTAGAATCAACCGATTTACTTTTGGTCTTTACTACTTATTTGTCCTAGGGTTGTCTTCTTACTTTCTTTTATTTCACTCTTAGCAGGCAGGATCCTATTTTTCTTTGTTTGCTTCTAGCTTTGATCAGCTTGCTCTGTGAGATGTGTTCTACTCACTGTAGAATGAATCACATGGACATTAGTCTATGAACTTTCTGTTGCAACTGTGTTCTCGTGTGTTACTAGATGAAGTTCCTGGTTTATCATTAAAAGTAACTTGCTTTTTCCTAGTTACAGGGGTAGAGGGAGCCTTGTTATCTCTTTCATTGAAACTTTTTGGGCAAGTGCCAATCACATATTCTAACAATTCCTGAGATAGCTTAGTGTATTGACAAGCATAGTTAAGTGCATTATCTAGTAGTTTAATACTCAGAGCTTCCTCTATTAATCCCCCTCAAACTGTTTCTACACTCTCCTTAAGGATGGTTGATATAGTTTAATGAGCACTCACTATGTTCTTAGGAGATGAGGGGTGGATTAACATCAATGGATACATGAAGGCGCAAGAACTTTTGGTTTGACAGAGTCACTAGTGACACAAGACACTTTGCTTTTCAACTGAGCCTTTAGACTCTCAATTTCATTTAACATGGTAGATGTCTTTTCTCTAGTGTGAGCACGCATAATCTTAATGGAGTCATACAATTCCTTGTAATGTTGTTTGACCTTTAGCATTATAAGTTTCACAACTTCTGTCATTCATTTTAGAGACTTGAGCTTTCAAGTTTCTAATTGCGTTGTCCTTTTCTTGAAGCTGTGTTTCTAGAATTTTAATTCTAAAAAATGAGTCAAAATCAGGAACATCCTGAGAAGTTTGTGATTTGTTATTTCAAAAGTTTTCTTGAAGGTGTTGATATTTCAATTGCAAATTCAGGTATTCCACCTCAAGTTTGTTAAAACCTCTTATCATTTCATCATTAACAGTCCCCCTTGGATTATCATTTTGTAATTTAGATTACTCTCAGCTTCAGATTCTACACAACGTGATTGTTCAACAGCAAACATTAATTGATTCGACAAACAATTAGCAATTAGATTCTCATTTGCAATGAGAAGGTTTTTCCTTTCAATTTCAGCACATTGCTTGTCCACAGTATTCTGGTCCACCTCTGCTGACATTTGATCAAAAATTTCTTCCATTCCTTTAACTTCTTTAAAGAGAGCCTTTTGAACTCCTTCAAAGTGTTGTTTAAGAGTTTTGAAAAATGGTATGACTTCAGTGAGGTAACATCTTTTTGTTTGTTCAAAACCTCTTTCCCCTTCTGTGTGGGACCGTGGTGTGATTCGCTTATTACATTTTTGTCAATTCAGTAAAAAGTTGTTGAGTGTATAAAGATTAATTTTCACTTGACTTTTTGTTGGGAGAACCCTGGGGGCAAGCTTGACAGGTGTATTGGGTGGATACACCATCAATGCTGAAAGTGGTTTTGGAACTGAGGTTTTAGCCCTTTTGATTTCATTTACATCTGTGGACCAAATATCTTTTGGGGTCAATCTCTTTGTGGTGCAAAGGTTGCAAAGATGGTTACTCATCCCTCCCCCCCCCCTTCGAGTAATCTGGGGGGCAATCCTAACTTTATTTTCCACACATAGAGGGCTTTTCATTTTCTTCATCATTCTTTTCCTAGTTATCTCAGCTATCTCATAAGTATCCTCTAAGAAATGTATAACAGTAGGTGTATGATTGGTCGTGACAAGTACATGACCATTATAGAGAGCAAACTGAGCTTGCTTTGCACGAGTGAGATATAAGGGATTTTTGTAGCCTATTGCTACATTGTTCTTTTCAACATAAAATGATTTTGGTTTACATAACATGTGAACCGTTTGAACAGACAGATCTTGTTTGTATAATCTATCTTCAACCTTTTCTTTTAGCCTTTTTATGTCTAAAAACTCTTCAAGAAATTTGTCTTCTTTTTGTTTAAAATCCTTTTTCAAAATGGTTACTTCTTCTGTCTTTGACTTATAATGGCCAACGGTAGAACTAAGTAGTATTTGTACTGAATGAAGTTCTGATTTTAAGGAAGTTTCCTTTCTATTTCGGTCTGAGATAATTATTCTCATTTGTTCATTAATTTTTTGTTCTCTATCAGTTAATTCAAACTTTGCCCGTTTTTCATACTCCCCGACCAGTTCCTTATATTTCGCAAGTTTAGAGGTTAATGATTCATTAACTACCTTGTCTGGCTTATTTGCTAATCTACTTTGTACACCTTGTTGGACACCCTATTCATGCATTTCATTGATAATTGACATTAATGCATCATTTTGTACAGAAGATACATTACTTTGTACACCATTTTCTTCGTTGTCTTCCAGATACTGATTATACGGAATAATATTACTATCACTCGTATATTCAGCATTAGAGTCAACAACGTAGTTGTGTTGTACATCGTTTTGCATCTCGTGTACTTCATGATACTCATCCATATGATCTACAAAGGTATCATGATCTTGTACCTCAAATGGAGTATTCGAGTCATGTGATGGCCCGGCTTCATCGTAGATTGGATCTTCAGATGAAAGATTTACCATGAACATGGTCTGTACATTAGGAGCCTCATCAACATCAGAGTCGAATGCATCACATTGATCAGCTTCAAAGATATGATCCACATTGAGTGCCAAATCATTCTCGGGTGAATCATCCACATCATTATCAAAGTTGGTAACCTGTTCTCCTACAAGAAACAACGACTGTTCTTCATCCAGTACTGCACCATTCTCCTGGGCTTGCATTAGTAGCATCTTGTCCTTGAAGTAGTCTGAATCCTAAAGTCGCTTTGGCCTTGGACATTCTCGTGCTATGTGCCCTAGTCCGTTACAGTTGTAGCACTTAATGGGTTTAGCTTGACCAGGATTAATAATGCCTCCTCTGTTCTGACCTCCTACATTCCCAGCTACAACATTTCCTCTTGCATTGTTTCTCTGAAATGGTCTTCCTTGATTATTCGCATTGTATCTTCCACGGACATCTTGAACCACAACTCTGCCGTCTTGAACCGTAGCTTTGTTCCTTGCATTAGACGACGTTCTATGTTTATTGTTTGTTTAAGGAAGATGTGATTTATACGATTGAGTAAGGAGGGCAAGTGAGTTGGATAAACTTTCAATCAAGTTTTCAGTTGAAGAACTTCCTGAGTCCAGTTGAAAGTTGTCAGCAGGAGATGGTTCATTTGAGGATTGAGGAGACTTGGATGATTGTGTTGGATACTGCTGAACTGAGGCATTCGACACTAGTGCCAAAGGATCATTAGTTGGTTGAAGGAACCTTTCCATCATTGTTCTGTTCTCATTAGCATGTACCTCATGTTGCTTCAAATAGGCATAAAGCTGATCAAAATTAGACTCCTTCAAACCTCTGTTAAGTTTGACTTCAGTTATGAATCTACTCCACTCAGGTAACATGTTGTTCACAAACTTAGAGTTAAGCTGCATCCTGGGCATGGTCATCTTGATGTTTCTCATGTCATTAATGAGCTTCGTAAACCTAACATAGTATCCTTGAATGGTTTCTCCTTTGATTTGACGGAAGTGTTCAAATTCATCGTATAATTGAGATTCCCGGTCATCCTTTGTTAACTCAGAACCTTCCAGAATCATCTTCACATTTTCCCAAATGTCTTTGGCGTCAGAATAGTGGTTGATGAGTGAGTAGATGTCTTTGTATACCTTGAAGTAGGATATCGTTTGCACCGAATGTCAGCTTTATACCTTTCCTTTTCTTGAGCTAAAAGATCGTTTAAAAAAAAAAAAAAAAAAAAAAGTAAAGACTCTAGCACGAACTGAACCTTGGTTGCGAAGTGGACCCTTGGTTTCTTCAGCAAGAGTTTCTGCGAGCGTTTTCCCAATTGAAAATGGAACCTTCAATAATTTGACTCATTATGTTCTCTCCATTTATCCTTTCCCAGACAATACAGACGTAAACGTGTGTTTCCAAGATTCAAAATCTGTTCTATCAAGCATTGGTGGGCGATCAGAACGGCATACTGGATATCTTCCGACATGTTAGACATCTTGTTTTATTATGATATGATATGTTTTGATCGATCAGTGATTAGTGAGTGTACATTAAAAGTGGTGAAGTTAACGTATTTGTTTTGCGTTTTAGAGTTGTTAAGTCCCAAGTTTGAAATATTCCAAATGTCAAAGACAGTAGCTCAACTCGCCGCCAGAGGTTATCAACTCGCCGCGAAGTATTAGAGCAACTCGCCTCGAAGAATAAGAACAAACCGCCGTTGTTTAAAATAGGCAACTCGCCGTCAAAGGTAAATAGCAAACCGCCGTCAATAGTTTTAAGCAACCCGCCGCCTACTTTTCAAACCGCCAGCGTTTTGTTAAGAGAATTGCTATTAAAATATTCAAACCGTCGCAACCTGTTCAAACCGCTGCCTATTAATAAAGCAACTCGCCGCTTAAGATTTGAGCAACTCGCCTCCAATTTAAGCAACTCGCCACTATAGCAAACCGCCGTGTGTGTCAGACAGTTGGCCACCTACTATTTAAAATATTCCTTTTAACCAAACCGCCACGAAGAATATCTGCCAACTCTCCACGAAGAACAACAAACTTTATCACTTAAAAACACCTATAAATCACCCTTTTGAACGATTTTGCTTGATTTCTTTTGCCCAACTCAGTACTACAAGGCTATAGCAACTAGTAACTCCCAAACTTTAACATCACAAACATCAAAATCTGGAGAAAATCAAAAAACGAGCTACAAACCTTCAAAAGTACACATTATGATCTAAATCAAGAAAGAAATCGCACATACACACGATCTAATCATCCCAAATGCTCTGGTACCAATTGTGGTATATCATAAGTCATAACATGGTGACGATTCTTGGATTTGGCTAGTTTCTAGAGAGAGAAACACATGAGAGAGTATTTTCTAGTGAGAGAAATATGTGTTTATAAGAAAATTAATAAAAGACTAGCTACCTCTTCCAAAGTTGGAAGAGGTATATATATAGTTCTTACAATAAACCGGAGATTAGTACCCGGATAATTACCAAAAATCATACGTTAAACTACTAACTACGAGCTATAATAAACAGTAAAATACACGGGGTGACCGAGTCTTTTTCTAATACCTAACAATCTGTTAGAATGCTTATTTTTAAGCTCAAATGTGTTGTTTTGTTAATTTTCACAAAATTTTCTAAGTGTTGAATCTGTGTGAGATGCCCTTTTCATGAAGCTTTTTAATGCTTATTTGAGTTTCAAAATGCTTTTTCTTTGGAGCTTATTGTAGCTTTTTGGCAATTCTTTTCAGTGGTATAAGTCACTAAGCCATAAGGATCCTTTTTTCTAGCTTAATCTTAAGCTAGAAAAGTCCCTATAGGCCTTTTGGCTTATCAGTTTTGGCCAAAAGGTTCATTTTGCTTATTTTAGCTTATCTGCTTATTGTAATTACTTATTTAGGTTTAATTTAGCTTATTAGGTTAGTATAAACCCATTTTAGCTTATTTAGTTTTGCCATAAGCTTATTTGAGCTTATTTGCTTTCTAGTGTGAATTTTAAGTGATTTTAAGCCTTTTTAGCTTTTCTGTCTATCTAGCTTATAATTTGTGCTTATTTTTGTTCTTATGTGCTTTTTAGACGTAGCTTATTGTCTGTTTTAGCTTATTTGTCATTTTCGTTTGCTTATTCTCCTTAAAAAATAAAAACAGTTAATTTTTAGGACTTAGTAGTTTTTAAGCTTATTCTGCCTTGTTTAGCTTATTTTAGAGCTTATTTGTGCTTTATAAAAAAGTGTCTTTGTAAAAAGTGCTTATTTTTAAGTTTTCTAAAAATTTATAAAAAAATGGCCAAAACAAAAACACTTGGGATAGTGGGAAGCCCCGGGTGAGCAAGGCTCGAACCCGGGACCTCTACCACCTTCACCAAGCGTTTTAACCCCCACACACTCAACCATTGTGCTACAATAGCTCATCCGGTATATCTTTGCAAAATCTATTAGTTATATACGTTTTAAGGCTTTTAGTAAAATAAGTTGTTTAAGCTTATTTCACAGCTTATTCGATAAGCTGTTTTCTCGAGCTTAATTTTCTTAGATTCCTCATTGTTCAATCTACTTTTCATAATTTTTTCAGAATTTTTATAAAACGTTTAGTATTTTTTATATTTAATTTTCTTTAAAATCGTTTTTAATTCATAAAAAATTATAAAAAAGTCAAAAAAATATAATTCTTTTTTAGAAAATTTTCTTTTATCATATAGTTTCTAGGAAAATTAGTTTTGCTTCCGTAGGGTTTAAATTGCAAAATTTCATTTTTTAAAGAACGAGATTCATTCCCGTTCACGTTTTTTGTGTTTTTAAGCTCAATTCAACTCCGTTTTTGTTCTAGTTTTTTTAATCTTACTTTTTAGTCAATTAGGGTTAGTTAAAAGTGAAAAGATTCATTTTAAGGTTATTTTTGAAAATTTAGGGTTTTTAGGCCCCGTTTGGATTCCCGTTTTGCATTTTTAGCTAAAAATTGTCTTCCCTTAAGTGTTTTTAAGTTTTTGCCTTAATTTTCTCGTAGTTTTAGAAAACCAATATCAATCTTATTCCATTCAAGCATCGATTCTCAAAACGACTCTCGACTTTCAATTGCTTTCCTCATCGGGGATAACGACCCGGGAATCATACTTCCGGATTACTATAATTGTGATTTTTTGATTCTTACCTTCCTATTTTTATACACTATATAAGTATTTATATTTTCTATATATTTATATTTTTATTAAAAGGGGTGTAGATCAGAAGTGATCACTCGTCATTAATAGTCCGGATTAAACCAGAAAATTACAAGAACTGGAAGAAAAGGATAGGCTCACAGATGGGGCTTGTACTACGGGGTATTTATCCTTGCACTACTAATGAGTTGCCATGGCACAGGGTTTTGTGGGAGATAGTTAATATGATCGAGGTGTTCCGTCATAACAAATTACAGTTTAAAACATGGTTATTTCCTAGTTCTCTTTTTATTTAGGTCTAAATCTTTATTCTTTTATTATTCGGTCTCGGATGCATAACAAAAACAAGTTCTAGAATTTATATACTATCGGTACACTCAGATATAATTTAAAACGATACCACTGTTCCAGAAAAGGCGATAAAACCATACATACACATCTGTAACGACGGAATAGACACATACGACTGCATTCGAACCTTAACTCGAACAAGCTAAAGGTAAAATTATCTTGGGTATCAAAAATGGATACCCGAATTCCTATAGATCTAAAGGCGAACCTCACATTTTTGGGGTAGAATTTTGAGGGTTTTTGTGCTAGTCATATAAATTCCTATCCATGAGACGCAATTAATACTTGGTTTTCATCGGTATGTGTTATAAAAAAATTTAAATTTGGGTCAAAATTACCGTCTATGCTATGTTTCGATATATTACTCATCATTTTAAGGAACAAGCAAATGGCAGTTGAAAGAATACTTTCTAAGGTTTATTTCTCCCTACACTTATATTGAACATTGTCCTCAATGTTCTTTAAAAGTACTCGTAAAACAAATAAAGGGAAAAAAACAAGTAAAAGAAACTAGTACTCCCCTGGTTTGCTCAATAATGGAGAAGAAATAGATGATAACTAGTTAAATCGTTCTCCAAGAATCGTCATATGAAACTTCCTAATAACTTTCAAGCTTCTTCTTATCAAATATAACTTGTAAATCAAAGACAAAGACAACTATACCTGGCATAAAATCGGCGGAATAATGATATCTACAATAAAACTTTAGGGTTGACTCTATGAAAGCAGTAAAGATAGGATGAAAGTGATGATATAATCATAGGCTTCTGCAGGTTTACAAGAAAATTACAAATTTTAGATATTGCACAATTTATTTTTCAAAAATAATTGAATTTTTTTGAATTTTCACATGGCTGGGGGCGTGACGCCGTCAGGATAAATCCTGACGCCGTTTGCAGCCACTATGAAGATTTCTTCTTCGTTTTTATTGATAATTTCCATGCATGCAATTATATTAGTTATATCATGTAGAAAATACTGCATAAAACCTAGGATTAATCATTACAATCATACGATTCGAAACTGACGCGAATTAATCTAAACAATTTAATTCATATGTTTGATTTGGTTCTTATAAACCAGATATTTCCCCTACACTTATTTTATGCAAAATGCCTTTGATTTTTAATAAGACGAAGTTAAAAACAAAACAAAGCATGATTATAAAATAATTCAAACATAAAAGAATAAACGATAAAGAATTAAAACATAAGACACTCCTAAATGCAGGAAAATAAATATTGGGTTGCCTCTCAAAAAACGCTTATTTTTGTTTGAGTCACGAGCCTGACTCTACCCTTATTTAACAGATAAATGGGAGGGTTCCCCTACACTTAGAATTAAGTGTGGGTGATAGTAACGGTACACACCATTATGGTAAGAAGGAGCCTTATGTTGAAAAAGTGGTTGTTAAATTATATGCTCTAAATGGTGTGTTTCTTTAATCCTACCCTTTTCTAATTCATTTGGCTTAACATGTAAACTAAATCCTTAATGTGTCTCGCGACTACTAGTTTTAAATTTATAACACGAATTACCAGATAAAGCTAAGAACACACGGGCAAGTATGACCCTTTCGTATGTAGCTAGTTTTGGTTGGTAAGCCGAGGTCGTTCACTAGGATTTGGGTGTTTTTGGTTGTGAAGAATCTATGTAACAAGTAACTCGAAAGTGGTAGAATGGTTGTCACGTCCCACAATGCCATATAATTAAAAACTACACGAAAATGATTATGCGAATTCAACAAGAATGTTAGGAAAATATTGTAAACAGACTTAATACTGTTAGTATTAACGTTAAGTCTGTTAGTTATAGTTAGTACTGTTAGTATAGAGTTATGTTGGTTAGGGCAAGTTAAAGTCTTCACGCATTAATATTTTGTCTTGGCAGTATTAAAGTTAATACTGCTTGTCTGACAGTTAGTCTGTTGTAATTATAGTAATAGTTTATCAATTTAGCTGTTGATTTAGGAAAAAGTTAAGCATTAATCTTTAACGGGTTGGGTTCCTTAAGCCTATAAAAGGAAACATAGGAATAGTATTGTAAAAATATTAGTTGTATTGAGTATCACAATCTAATAGTAATAGTTAATGCAATTTTAGTATTTTTGTTCTTGTGTTCGTCTTGGTATGGATAGTGATATTCCGCATCATATTTATATTCCTGTATTGTCTCTATAGTATCTTTGGATTTATTCAAAGGACTATAAGACGTTCAGGCTTCATTCCTATCCTGTTATATAAGGACTCACAAGTGGTTTCAGAGCCACCATGAGGGACTTTACACAAGATTGAAACATAGATCAAATCCTTTTATTCCACCAATATCATATAATCATGTCTGCAAACGATCATTTTTTCTTCATTGATGATGAGGAACTTTCTCTCCATGATGATGCATCTTTGGATGGATCTGTACCAGCAACCAACAAAGGAGATGCTCCTGCTAAACCACCATAAATAATCACCACAAATACACTTTCAAACATTAAACTACCCGTCCTCCAAAAGGATGATTATAATGGAGGGCGATTTGAGTATTGGAAGGCTAGATTAGTAGTTGTGGTATATGATTTGTAGCTGTTATGATCCAAGTTGCATATCACTAGAAGACCCCTATTCGATGATTACAAAAAGGGGAAAAGACTACAGGTTTATTGATTTGCAGCTTATTATGTGTGGTGGCATGTTCAAAGAGATCATAAGTCAAGGAGAAGCATTGAAGATTGTTTCATTCATGGAGAGTGTTTTGTAATATCAAATAGGGGAAGATTGTTGGGTTTATTGATTTGATGATTACAAAACTACATGTGCTTAAATAAAGAAGAATGACACAACAAGGGCTTAATATGATCACTTTGGTATTCTACATATGGAAGAATTAAATGCTGGAAGATTTGCTAAAGATAAGCATTGAAAAGTCAAATGTTTAGTTTCCATATAATTAAATGTTTAGTTTCCATATAATTGATGAAGAGGTTTATGTCTCACAACCTCCTGGTTTTGTTGATCCTGATCATCCTACAAAGGTTTATAAGGTGGTCAAAGCTTTGTATGGATTGCACCAAGCCCCTAGAGCTTGGTATGCTACTTTGTCAACTTTCCTAGAGCAACATGGATACAAGAGGGGCACCATTGACAAGACTTTATTCATTAGAAGAAACAAAAAGGATATCATGTTGGTTCAAGTGTATGTTGTTGACATACATTTTTTGGGGTATACCAACAAGTCTTGGTGTGGATGATGAGTTTGAAGTTTTGGTGCAAAGCAGATTTCAATTGAGTTCATGACACGTGAACTTAGCATTTATCTAGGTCTACAAGTCAAGAGAATAGGGAGGAATTTCATATCTCACAGACAAGTATGTAGCTGAGATTCTCAAGTAATTTGCTCTTGTGAATGTCAAAAGCTGCCATAACATCCCATGGAGTACTCCAAGTTGCCTTTAACAAAGGATGAGGATGCTTTCGATGTAGATGTACACTTGTACAGATCTATGATAGGTTCCCTCATGTACTTAACTGCCTCTAGACCTGATATTATGTATGCAGTATGTGTTTGTTCACGTTTTCAGGTAATCCTAGATTTCATTAATGATGTCAAGATGATCTTCACGTATCTACAAGGCGCAAACCAAACTTGGGCTCTATGGTATCGAGGATTCACCCCTTGATTTGATGCTATTTCTATGATAGTGACTATGGTGGTTCCAACCTTGACAGGAAATCCACAACAGGTGGTTGTCAATTTCTTGGTCAAAGACTTATCTCATGGCAATGTAAGAGAAAGGAGCTATAGTAGCCACTTCTCAACAATTGATGCTGAATATGTAGCAGCTGCAAATTGCTCGTGGACAAGTGTTGTGCGGTTCAAAATCATATTGTTGGACTATGGTTCAACTTATGAATACAAAATCACATGATAATGAAAGCACAATCTGCATTTGTGAAGAACCCCAGTCTATCATTCTCTAAGGGGACCAAACATTGCGATTCCGTCCCTACTTAATCAGAGATGTTATGAGAAGAAGCTCTTACGTGTGGAGAAAATTCACCACTAGACTTAAATGTAAGTGAATTTTGACCAAACCATTGATAGACCAACGGTTTAATTATTTGTGGGTTAGCATTGGTTATAGATCAGCCATTGAAATTTAAGGGGAGGCTTAGATATATAGTTTGTTAATTCTGGTAGCTAAGTAATCTTAATACTGTTAGTTAGTAACTTTTAATCCTGGTATTTAAGTTAGGGTTACTACTGATAGGTGTCATATTAACACTGGCAGGTTAATACTGGTAGTGTGTCATATTAATACTGTTAGGTTAATACTGGTAGTTAAGTAGAGTTAATTCGGGTAGTTAAGTTTTCCTTAATTTTCTGTCTATACAATTGTTTAGAAATATATTTTTCTTTGTTTTGTCAAATTTTTGCAGGCATAGCTTGGTTGCAAGGAGGAGGTGTGTTAATTCTGGGTAGAAAAGAGATTAATTCGGGTTAGACTCTAATTTAATTCTGTTTTGGACCAAATTATGTCTGGTAGTGTATATTGTTATTACTGGTAGTTTATTGTAATGTTGGTTTGGGGGAAATTGACTTTTTCTGTTTTATCAATGTGTTAAACTGTTAAACGTTAGAGATTTTTACGACGCAATGTCGCACAACAGAGTAGTATTAACTAGATAAAAGTTTGATTTCTCTTTTATACTTATCATTTTCTTCGCTATCTTTTCTTTTGCAAAGTTAAATTTTCTTTTTAACATAATAGTCAGAGTTCTGTTACCAGCATCTACAATTTTCACTAGCATCAAAACCCAAGTACTCGCAATACGATCGATCAAATGGCTCAAATTAAAGTATTGTGACAAACAAATCAATGTGGGGTTTTTGCGTAAACTATGCGAGTGTACAGGGTTTGTAGATAGTGGATTTCTTCGAAGGTTCAAACCTCAGGGTATCGCTTCTAATGCTAATCATCTATCTATGAATCTCTCTAGTTAAACTATTTTTGCAGAGTGCATCACACTTTATCTAACCACCGAAGGGTCTCTTATGAATTAGAGAACAATTGATAAATAGTTACACAATTTCTGATTTGGTGTCAATTAGGGATTCACTTCACAAATTAGATTGACGCACAGGAACTAACAATGTGCCAAATGCTGATTTTTTGAGGGTATGGGGCAAATTTGGGTATCTATGATGGAAACCTTTACCTTTTGGAAAAGTTTTATTCACTCACCAAATCGGTGTTTTTTAGGGTCCACCATCTTTTACAACTGTTAATAAGCTCTAAAAGAGGTGGATGCGGATCAATTTGGTTGCAATATTGCTACTGCTTTTGATCTGTCTTCCTCTGTAGAGTTTATAACTTTTCTAATGCTTATTTTGGATGGTATGTGGCAAATTTGAAGAGCAACGACAACGTTTTTAATGTATTCCCCGTTTTTTGCCAAATGATTTTGAATATTCACAAACTGAAAACAAACCCTTTATCTAGCTGTGAGCCTGACCCAAAAAGATCTTTGGGAATTATGAAAAAGGGGTTTAGGGGGCACAAGACTTTATTGCTCCTTTCTATCGTTACATGTTGTACTAACTATGCAGGACAAGAACATGTGCTGTGCTTAATCCCAACCCTCCTCCTCAAACACCTCAGCCACCAACACACCATATTCCTAACAACTCCAAACCTATCCACAACCAATTACCACCACAATTAAACACCAACACACAACCTATCCCAACACCAAGACCACCACTATTCCTACACCTTACATCAACACCACCACCACACCTGAGACTGATCCTTGCTAAGTATGAGCAATCCTATTGAGGAGCAATCTCCTGTCCACCATTACTTTTCTCATCTCACAAGCAACAGGGCTACCAACGTCACAGAGCTATGGTGATTTGTTTCAAGAAGTTCCTAAGTTGATTTAGATATTGATAGCTGGAATTGGAATCTCAAACTCAAAACCAAGTCTACCATGGGAACATGCAATAGTGAAGCTAGTCAGAAGAAAGGTGAGAAGTTGGAAGGGTTAATGAAATGAGGAACTTGGTTTTGACAGATTAGGAGGAAGAAGAACTGAGGGCTCAAGGGAGGGAAAAGTCATATGATCTCAAGATTCTTCAGTACAAGGATGGTTAATCCACCTACAACAAAGGTAACACTTCAGGGGAGGAACCAAGTGGAAGAAATAAGTCCAAAACACTCTGGAGCAGCCAAAACTCTCTAAAGGTTGCACCTTTTTTAAAACAAGGTCCATTGATAAGGAAGGAGATACAAGAGAGAAAAGAGACTATAAAGGTAAAAAAGTAGTTCAAGCTTGGAATTTCAAGAAGAGGTTGATGTTGTTGTGAACAGGTCATATAACTGTGGTGAGGATTAAGCTACTGCTGGTGAGGAATGTTATTATGGTAGTGAAATTAATACTAGGACACACACTTATTAAACTTTATATGGTATGAGCAAAAGTATTGTGGTGAGAGGATTTAGGGACCAGAGAGAAGGAAGCTCCTCATGCTCAGTGAAGGAAACTCAAAGCAGTCAAAGGAACAATTTTACAGAAGAAGCTTAGCCTTGCAGAAATAGCAATAAGATTGGATTCCTTACCAAAAGAAGAGGAGGTAAGCAAATACATTTCGTTCTCTTGCTAGCATAAAGAATTGCAGAAGAAGAGTTTTGATGGGCACAGAAGTAAAGAAAACTCAAGTACAATTTGAGGCTCAGCATTGATAAAATTGAGATTGGGATTTGATTTAGAGCACAGCTTGAGCTAATGCAGATAGTTGTTAAAGAGCATGCTTGGAAGTGAACTTCAAGGAGAAGATCTTTGCAAAAAGAAGGCTGGATCTTGTGAATCCAAAGATAAGAAGGTTTTTTGTGAAGAAAGAGCCAAAGTAAAAGGAACACGCCCATGACCTAAATCAGCTGAAGTACTTATATGATGAATAACTTGAAAGAATCAAGGGACAGGATACGTTAACACAGCTAAGGAAATTAAGTTTTAAGAAGTCAGTAAAGAGTTTGACATGCTTGTGAATAGGTAGAGTACCTTTGCTCAATAAGTTTTGATGCTACTAAAAGGTACAGTTTGAAAATGATTAGGTGAAGAGCTTCAGACTAAGACTCCAATGAGACTGAAAGAAGATAAAGTGATGAAGGAAAATGATAATGAACCAACAAAGAAGTCTGGAAAAAAGAGACGATAACAGAAGGTAGGAAACGGAATGCATACAAGTGTGGATAAGTATGCCTCTGAAGATTCAAGATATAGGTTGGTGAGTAAGATGAAATGCCTCAGGTACTGGAAAATCCTATTAATCATGGTCCTGTAGCAATGAAAACACCTAGGTTTGTAGTACTATAAGATTTTAAAGCAAGGAGAAAAAGGAGTATATCAAATTGTTAGAGGAAGATGGATAGATATAGTATATATTAATTTTTGGTGCCATGATGTAATCTATATCTAGAGATTGCCTTATGAGTCTGTGTAGAATTGTGATGATTAATATTTATGGAATGGTGGGCCAGAGGATACGTTAGGAAAAAGGGATTTTGGCAATGTTAAGAAATTATGTTTGAAGAACTTTTTAGCTCAGTGATTCTAATTGGAGTGAGAAAGAAGAAAAGATTATAAGTTGGAGATACTATGATACTTGTAGGGTACATTGTTTGAACTTAGAGTCTATGGATGTTTACATGTTGTCTGATAGAAAGTATCCCTTATCTGCTGAGGTATGTCAAACTATGTTGAAAATGAAGCTTTTGGATGGAAAGATGAATGAGGATTGCTATAGATTGTTGAAAATGATGGAAAAACAAGCTGGAATTAGAAAGTAGTGAAGTTTGTAGGGTTTAAAAAACCTAGGATAGAAGATGAGAAGGATAACACTTGGTGAAGGTGCTATGCACTAACACAACAAATGGTTATCAGTTCACCATGTCTAACCAACATAAGGACTGGCTAGTCCAAGAGGCAAAGGCTTTGGTAAAAATGACTCTCAAAAATCGTTCTTATGGTTGAAACTTGCAAATATGTTGTTTGTTTTCAATCACCATATCTGTTAAGTAAAGCGTTGGCTAGACTTACGAGTTTATGGCTTGTGGTTTAAAGGAGTGGAAAAACAATAACTTAGTCCATAAGATTATGGTTATGGTAAAGACAAATGCAAATCATTATTAGATGGTTGACACCTTTACCAAAAAGTGAATTGATATATCAACATACCAAGTTTTAGGTACCAAAGAGTTTGACATGGTTATCCAATCCCCCATGGAAATTTACTTTTTCTAGTGCCAAAGGAAGTTGAATAGCCTGAGAATAACGGCCTCCAGGTAAAGGCATATCAAATCCGTTGATGCTGTGTAATGGTTTGCCAAAACCCATTATGGTATTGAAACTCACCATTGTTTCAAGTATAAGAGTTGAATGGTTTCAGTTGACATGAACATAACCTTTCTGGTGGCCACAAGAAACACTGACACTACAGAGTTAGGCTAAACTGGTAAAGAGACATCATAAATCCATTTTAAATTTTTTGGATGATTCACACTCACAAAGAGTAAACACACTGGAAGTGATGGTACTAGAAAGAAACTTTTTGATTTGATGTACAAATTGTCCATGTTGCTGATATAATGGATTGCGATGAATAGCTTTCGAAGGCTAGTTGTGTAAAGATTTGAAGATCTTATAAAGGACATATTTTTTTGAAGACTAAAACAGTCAAGACAATCTCTAAGCCCAATGTGGGCAAGTCGAAGAAACTTGAGGTTCATGACAGATCGATCTAAGTTAGGGGAGGATTGTTAGGAATAATATTGTAAACAGACTTAATTCTGTTTAGTTCTTACGTTAAGCTCTGGGTAGTCTTAAGTTAGTACTGTAGTATAGAAGGTTAAGTCTGGTAGGGCAAGTTAAGTCTGCCAACATTAACTTAAGTCTGGCGTATCTAAAGTTTAATATCTGCTTGGTCAGACAGTTTAAGTCTATTGTAATTTTAGTATAGATTATCAATTTAGCGGTTGATTTAGGAAGAGATTTACAGCACTATTATGTTTTAAGCACTGATGTGTCTCGCGACTACTAGTTTTAAATTTATAACACGAATTACCAAATAAGAAAAGAACACATGGGCAAGTATGACCCTTTCGTATGTAGCTAGCTTGGTGTGGTAAGCCGAGGTCATTCACTGGGATTTGGGTGTTTTCGATTGTGAAGAATCTATGTAATAAGTAACACAAAAGTGGTATAATAGTTGTCACGTTCCATAATACCATAGAAGTAACAACTAACAAGAAAATGATGATTATGCGAATTCAACAAGAATGAAATCAATAATATTAGAACTACTTGTTTGGAACTAGTATTCATATCAATGGAGTGTATGGAGATTCGGGTAGAACTTAAGCAATAGCACACAAAATCAAAAGTACACAATTCCAATCAAATGGTCATATCATAGAATTGCATATAACACGGTTTAGATTAACGAACCCTTTTGACCTATGATCATTATTATGAACCGATTCATTACAAGCCTATTTTTGAGAAGTATGATTTTACCGATTTGTTCATTAGAGCCCTTTCGACCTATACTCTAGATTAAACCTTTATGAGTCCAATTAACTTGTATATTCATGGTTGTCAATTATGAAACACCAAACATATGCGCACGCTAATATTTGGAACAAATCATAACATGAAATCCTTTCGACCTATAGATCCGGTTATGATTTACCAACAAACTAATTAGACACATATCAATCCAATCAAACTCATAAGCAAAACCATAATTCAATATTTCAAAATACCAAACACTCCATATCCATGCTTACATCATTCCAAATAAGTAAAACAAACTACTCCATATCAAAATTAATCAATAACCAAGATTCAACATGATATAAGGAGTTCAACATCATGAAAGTAACAGAAATATACCCAAAGTAAGATTACAATAGGTGATGGTGAAGGATTAGAGCATCTTACAAGCCTCCAATCAACTGTACGCTTCCTACCAAACCAAAAATTTATACCCAACACCTTCCTTGATGTTCTTGAGTGATCTTCTGAGATTGTCAGAGGTTGTGTGGTCTTTTGGGAGAGAAATATATGTGGAAATTCGTCCTTTTGGGTGAAGGGTGGAAAATAATCATGAAAAGCAAAACCTAAGGCTTGTATTTATACTAGAAAGTACCCTTAGCCATTAAGTAAGTTTCTTGGGGCCAAAGATTCATGAAGGTTCTAGAATTTTGAGTTATGAGAGTGATATAATCGTACTAGGGAGTAATGGAACATTAAAATGATGTATTAATGCAGCTTGGATAAGTCAACGACAACGAGTTGTGCTTCTTTGTTTTTGTGTTTAAGCTTCCCGTTTGAGTTGTGCTTAGTCGTGGGTCATTATAATTCAATATAACTTCATTTTAGCTCTATCTTGGGACTTGGAAGTGTTAGGATATCATTTCATTACCTCAAAACACAAAAATAAGAGAAAAATCTTAAAGAGAGAAATAACTAGAGAGAGAAATAAAAGAGAGAAAAATTGTTACTTGATTTAGAGAAAAATGAGAAGCAACACCTTCTCCACACTTGGAGAGGGCTTTATATAGTACTTAATAGCCGGCCATGGGCTTTGGTGGGCTTCCATGGACCGGGCTTGATCTCTAAAGGGTTTTAAGCTGTAACTTAGACCCAATTAGCTTATAGAATTCCCGAAAACATAAACTAGATTAATACAAGGTTCAAGATTATTAATGACCATCACTTTAATAAAAATTAAGTCTAATAATATCCCCCTAAGGGGTGGTCATTACACATATGGCTTCACTTCTTATGACGTCTTGAGTCTTGAAACCTTGTGGTATTGGGAATTCTTTTGAAAATACTTTTGCATGCTTGTGATCATGGATCTTGATCTTTAACTTGATATTCTTTGACAAAATACTGATATCATAGTCTTTGGCCTTGATTTGTCTTGACTAATAAGATCTCTGAATCTTTATTCTTGAATCTTTATACCTCCTTGCGACCTTGTGTCTCCACCCTCATGTTCAAGGTCTTGAAAACTTGCCAACAATCTCCCTCAACATTTTCTTTAACATGATTACTTATACCACATTATGGATGGAGTAGTACTTGATCCAGTTGTACGATATATCTTTGTTATTGTCCGACAATGTTGTCGAAAATGTTCTTTTGAGGAAGTGCTTGTACATCAAAGATTGTGAAAGACTTTGACACGAGTGTTTGAGCTTTCATCATGTATATATCTTTGTCGATTGAGCATAAGGTCTTGAATCTTGACTCGTCAAGGACTAGAAGCTGCTACCGTCGAGAAACCTATAAGTATAGGTTAGTGATAAACAAACATGGACGAAATTGTCTTTGTCACTTCGTCGAATATGGTTGCAATAACCATGGTTCCCCGTTAATCAATATAAATACTGCTTGTGATCAGGTAGAATTCAAAAGAATCTCCTTGACAGGGTTTTGAAGCTGCATTAGCCGTTCTCGTTACCAGAGCGTCTCAAAGCAGACAACACGGTAAGAGTGAATCAGATAGTTACTATCTTTCTGATTGAGTCGTCAATTCATATACTGGACCAAAATCGATATCCAGTTAACACAAGCTTGATTCATTTAGAATCTTCACCTACCGCAGAGTTGTTTGATGTTGACTCTAGAAGGATTTCCATTCATTACTGTGAATACTAAAGAGCATCACTCTAAATGTTTTGGCAATTACCACAAGGATAATGCGTAGGACTCTTTGATACAAATGTTGTATAATGATGTACAACAATTTATATATTGGAATTTGTATCCTAGTGAGATTTCTGATGGATCTCGTCGGCTCTAGACTCTATAAGTGCACATTTGTTATTTAGTAATCGGAGGCTGGAGCAGACTGCCACCTTTTCAATATCAACGATATCGAAATGAGAAAGCCGATAGAAACGTGTTGATCTCCGTAAGAAATGAAACAAACTTCTTTTAAGAGAAGCTTGAGTAGCTGGGATGGGTTGTGCCTTGCATCAGTGGGTACATGATGACTTGACTTTAATATTAGAATCATCATTGAGATTACTGATAGATTATGCATTAACCCCGTTTCTGCGTAAGGTTGTGTGGAGGGCTTCTTTCTTTTCACCCTTTATCCTTACAATTCTTTTTAATTCTTTAAACCCTTCAATGTTAAACCAACGCGTCCTCGTTATCACCTTGTTGGGTTTGTTCCGGTGATAACTCATGCCTTGGATAACTAATGACATCAAATAACATCTATTTTATAGCATCATTTATCCCATGTAATTAACCCATTTTGTATAATTATTACAAATAATTATTACTTAATCGTTTATATTTGAGAATTGCAGTAATTATGGAGTACTTGGTGAAAGTTAACTAAAAGGAATGCATTCTAGAGCTTAAATGAAGATATTTGAAGATTACTGTTCTGACAACCAATACGCCGTATCCATCAAGGAAGATACGGCGTATTTGTGCCTGCACTTCACCAGACCACGAAGGAAACAAGATCCAATACGTTGTATCCAGGGAAGACCAATACGCCGTATTCAAGCTATATAGAAATAAATTATTCTGGAAGATATCAAACGTGGTCCCTACTCTAAGAAATCCCCAATACGCCGTATCTAAGACCTTGGATACGCCGTATCGACCATATTCCAGACCGTATAAATAGAAACTCATAAACGAGTTTTATGTGTGCTAAATCATATTCTCGATACCTAAACCATAAAAGTCAATTTTCAGAGGAAAAGAAGAGTAGAAGAGGTCGAGCAACGCAATTAATTCCATAGGAGACAACTTGTAATCTCCTATACTCTTGTAATCGTTCAGTTTTTTGTATCATTCGTTAACTCGGTTAGTTTACCTTGTCTAAATTATTAATTTTGTATTGATTATGATGTTTGAAGGCTAATACCTTCGGGTATTAGCCATTATTATGAAGATCTTAATGTTTGGTTTGTTTATCTCGATTTATTAGTTTGTTGTTAAATACTTGTTTATGTTTATCAATATACTTGTTTACGTGCTTTTGTATGCGACCTATCATTCAACTGGATCAAGTGATACAGACCAATTAATCTAGATGCCGGGATAGCTCTCCATATAGTGATTTATACATCTAGGCCAATAGGATCACAAATAATGACCTATCTTTGCCCTTAGATTGTGAGTTTAGTTAGACCGGCAGGTGACCTAGGGATTAATGAGTATGTTCTCGATTAATTGGTAAAGACTTTATTAGTGGACTACTACTGTATGAATTGCCATTAAGCAGTAAGTGAGTAAAGTCTCCATGAGCTAGGGTTTAACAAGATCGCCATTGCTCAAATTCCCTAAGAAAGGATTATATTTGCAAATAAGGATGCTTTTATGAGGATGCGTCTAATTGTGATTGAATTCTACGATGTCTAGGTCCTAGGAAGAAAGTAATGCCTAAGTCTTAAGAATGAATATGCCGCCTCGAGATAGTAATCATTGCACTAAATAAAACAAACCTACGTTATCATTGGGTTAATAATGGTTAATTTAAAGTTTTTTATATTTGGCTCACTGCTCTTTTAATCTTCTATTAATTTGCTAGGACGTATTCTTATTCTTATATTTAATGCTTTTTTTGTTTCGTGTGTGTTTTAGTGTCTTGAATTTGTTTTAGTCACCACTAAACCCGTGCCAGTCTCTCAGATGAAAACCCCCTTATCCTTAGATTTAGATTAACATAGGTCTGCTCGCTTAGCGTAGATTAAAACTGAACTTAGATTAGAAAACCGATGTATTATTAAATTGAAAAAAATGTTTTTCGCTCTTAGTGATCGACACCCTACTTACCCACTGAAACTCCATTGCAGCATGTACACTTCTCATGAAAAGTGGTTGTTTTAGGTAACGTCAGGCGAAATATATATTTAAAACTTAAAAACAAAATTATAACTATATGACACATCACCATCATACGGCGTATTCAGATTAATTGAATACGGTGTATCTAACCTTCTTAACCAATACAGTGTATCTCATTTAGTAGACTAATACGGCGTAATCAGAATAATTTTAAATACCGGTGTATCGCATCATTTGATATAACAGCAGAAACTGATTCTTCATATTTGAATTTTTGAGCTTGATTTTCTATATTATCTTGTTTCAGAGCAAATCCTATTGATGTTTTTCCCTTTGTTACAGATCGTGTTAATCACAAGAAATTGAATTAAGAAGCAATGACTAGAGTTATGACAGAGCTAATCTTGAGAGAATGATGTAGAAATTAAGCTTAGCAAGGAGCACTTAATGGTATTACGAAATAATTCTTACAGCGGATCGGAAGAAGACGTGGTCGACCACATTGCTAAAGTTCTTGAAATACTCGATTTAATTAAAATTCCCAATATGGAAATTGATTAACTACGCGTGTATATTTTTCCTTTCTCGCTTACCGGTCCCGCAATAAAATGGTGGATAGATGAAGGGAATGACAAAATCACCTCCTGGAGTGAGGGAGTATGGAGTTTTTTCTGTAAATACTCTCCCCTATCCATGCTGGGAAATATGATGTAACAAAGGATGATGAAGACGAAAGGCTTGATTACTTAGAATTCATAATCTGGTTGATTTCAAAATGCATAAGTATACACATAACCATAGTTGTAGATTCGACTAATAAAAAAAAATTGCAGTATGGGTTCATTGTTAAGAAGAGGGAAAATAATGAACTTATGGACTGAAATCGAACCAACGATGAACGGATAGGAGGAATATGACTATGGAAACCCTCCTAACACCAATACTAACTTATTTTTAAACCCTATTTGGATGCTCAAGAAAAAAATGACATTGGAAAAGGGGATGAATGCAGCCAAAAGAACCGTGAAAGCAACATTAGTGAATTGGAATATATTATTCTAAAAGCACCGCACTCTGACAATATAAAAGATGAGCAGCTCAATGAAAGGGTGTGCAAGGCCGAGAAGTTTGAAGTTATAAGTATTCGTTAGGACCTAACGAAGAGTACATTGCTATAAACACATGCGAATGCAATGCTTGGAAGAGAAACAAAGAAAGTATATCTCACATCTACCAAGAAATTTTTTGGATGAAGACGAAGGGGGACCATACATGCACCAAGCAAATAAAGAAGTTGAAGAAATGTCTAACTTAAAGACTTCGCTGTAAGAAAGTGCTTCCGGGAGACACCTCAGATAATTTTTAATTTATATTATCGAGTCTGTCTTCTCAGACATCATACGACGTATCACTCCACACCATTCGGCGTATTAAATGTCTGGACGTAATCCACTATTTTTATTTTTTGATTTTTAAAATTACATTATTGTTAGTTATGTCCATACGGCGTATTCATTATATGATACGGCGTATTTGGCAGACTGACCCGTACTTAGATACTTTTTATAGGTCTCATACGGCGTATCCTGGTTTTGGGATACGGCGTATCGACTTCCTGTACAGTTTGTGTTTTTGTTTTTTATTAACCGTAGAATACCCAAGATAGGATTGTATGGTTTTCTTATATTTTGTATAGGTCTACGCTGGTAAATAGGAATATTGAACTCGCAACATTGGTGAAGTGTCTATAATGTGAAATCTAATGTGTGTTGTAGTGATGCTGGAATCCAGACGCATTCACAACACACATTCTTGCTCATGAACTCAACATGGAGAAACATACCGAGCAAATATTAGTGGAGTTTCTCGTTCTAATTCTTTTATTTCCTGTTTTTAACTATTATATCTATACAACGAGGGCGTTGTATAATTTAAGTGGGGGACGGGAATTAGAACGCTACTTGTCCTATTTTTCACATTAATTATGCTTAAATTATGCTAAATTTAAAAAACATTCGAGCATACTTTTGTGAAATTACTAGCTACATAACCCTTATTAGATATTGTGAGGATTTAGCCTTATCCGTTTCTAAATATTTACCTAAATTCCACAAAAACTATGAGTGTGCCGTGATTTGTGACTTTAGAACTTGGCTTGGTATATTATTTGATACCTCAATAATATGAGTACTATGGATTTAGATGGAGTAACTTGTTTAAATTGGTAATTTCTAGGATTACACCCAAAAAGTCATATATATGTTGTGGTATTAACTAACTCCCCCGATTAGTTAACCCTCGTATAAACCTTTGTTTACTCTATTAAGGAGTAAGATTCCTAGAAAAAACCATGTTTAACATGTTTCATTTCCCTTTATCACCTTAGCCTACCTTGTTCGTTTAAGTCCATTTATCAGTTGCTAGTTGCTTTAGTGTAAAGTATGTACTGTGTCTTGTGCCATTTTCTATCTCTGGTATGGTTGGGAAAATTGCACATTGCAATGAGAATGTAGAAGTAGTCAAACTCGTGTATTTTTACTACTTTCAAAATTATTGTGTATCCCGAGTTGAAGAATGAAGAATTAAGGAAGAAATTTATCCGAAGCTATTATGATGGAAGATGGTGAAATTACACCAGATTCCATAATGTATCATTTCTGTTAATAAATGGAAATATTATAACAATCTGTTGTAAAAAAGAGGATTTAATTATTGAGTTAGTCGGTTCATTAAAGCTTTAAAACCGAGGAAATAATTGAAGGATCGATTATTCGTTGATACGTGTATAAATCAACAATGTAAAGTTTTGTATAAAGTGGTAGATATCGCCACTTGTCTTGTAAAAGTATGAATAGTATGGATGATTGGGAAGTTAACCGTTACGGGAATGCCAACTAAGGTTGTTTTCATTTATCTTTGACCGAATACGCCTTTCAAGTCTGTTTCATGTCTACTAAACATGGAGTAGTCCACGATCTATGTCTTTGTAACAACCTGAGTTTCAGGTTAACGTTTATCCCGAGCTAAGATAAGTATTTTTGTAGTAAATTAATTAATGTCGGTTTAGGCTATATAAGGTTATGATGAAAATTTCAATTATTATTGGGTAATTTTAAGACGTGATTGAGTTTATTGGTTTTTAGTGTCTAGAAAGTCAGAAAAATTTATATGGTTGCCTCCGAGAGGTGATTCTATGTTATTTTTGTTATTTTTATGGCAATTTCCCGAGTTTTGTAAAAAACCGTGTTTAAATGGTCGTGTTTTACGTGGTTAACATTTTATTTAATTTATAAAAGTAAATTAGTGGGACGGATTTAAAAATATTTACGAACGTGGTGTAACCCGTGTTTTTAGCCGATTTTATAAAAAAATAAGTGATTGTACTATGTTGATGGAAAAATGCCTAAAATGTTATTTATATTTTCGATCTCTCTCTTTGATGATCACAATTTGTAAAAACGATGAATGAAAAATATGTAAACAAGTAATTAGTAGTAAATTATCATTTTAAAAATTTTAATCACTTAAAGGTATGAATAAACAAATACTAATGGCATTTCATGATCAAAGGATTTTTTATTATATCTCACATTTTTTATAAAAATGTCACAAACATTTTTATATCTTTTAAAAAACATTTTTAGATTTAAAAGAAATGTTTTATTCAAGTAAATATTTTGAATTCAAATTTTCTACCAAAAAACAAGTGTAGAAAATGATCATAAAAAACACCTCCTTCAGAAAGATAAAAAAGGGGAGATCTGGGCTGGGCAGCCCCCTTTAATTTTAAGGGGACCGGCACCCTAATTAAGGGGACCGCCCAGACAAAAATCCAGCTCAGCTGGCCTATAAATACTGAACTATTCCCCACTGATTTTCTCACCTTTTGCACACACTTTCTTTCTGTTCTAAATTAGTTTATACTCTCCTTTCATTCCTTTGATCATTTAATCATAAAGCTTTGTTTTCAAGTGAATCCATGCTTTGATCCTCAAGTGCACAGAGAACGAATATTCTCCCATTCAAGTGAAGAAGTATTATAGCTTAGTGTGTATCCTTGCAACCTTGTTGCAATTGTATTATATCTTGTAAATTATTTGTGTATATTGTGAGTGTGTATCGTAGTTGTGTATATTAAGTAGATTGTGGTGATCATTGTAAGTATAGTTAGATCGGGGTGATCTTAGTAAGTAGTGTTAGATTGGTGTGATCAAGATAGTGTTTAGTTGAAGTGAAGTTGTGAAGAGAAGTATAGAAAGGTTGTGACGGAGTTGTGTGGTGAAGTTGTGAAGTGAAGTGAAGAAAAGGTGTGTAGTGAAGTGAAGTTGTGAATCGTTGTGAAGTAGTGTGGTTAGTCGTGATAGATTGGTTCTAGCTAGGATTAGAACTCAACATTTGGCTTTGTGTCAGAAATTGGTGTAAGCTAAGTTGTGTACAGTTTTCTCCGCCTAGAGGGGAGCTTGTTTTGAATAGTGAAGAAAACTCTCGAGTTTGCTGCTCGGGGAGTAGAGTAAGGCGAAGAGGTGCTTCGTTACCGAACCACTATAAATCCCCGTGTTGTGGTTTGATCTTTCCATCTATTATCTCTTATCTTTCATACTTATTTTTTATCTTGTCATTACTTATTTGATTAGTTAAAATTGTTCATATTGTGAAACATTGTGAATTCACACAAAGTTGATCTTAAGAATTTATAACAACTAAACATAAAATTTAAAAAGCGATTAAACTATTCAACCCCCCTTGCTAGTTTTCCAATTGTTATCATGAGCCACGTCTACACAAGATTTTTTATAAATAAAATTGTATTCTTTTAAACTGATCGGTCTATGGAAATCGAATAAAATATGTTAGGAAAGGGCAATCTAGCAAAGGTCCACCACTATTGAAAGTGATGGATGTTATTTATTGGAAAAAGAGATTCGAAACTTATATGAAATCAAACGATCTTGATATTTGGCATGTTATTATCCATGATTGATTTTCCTCCTATTCATATAATCCGAAAACTAAAAGGTTGAAATTGTTCGATTGATAAAACAATCGACAATCTTTAATAAAGAAACTTGCAAAAAATAATGAAGCTAAAATGGTAATTTATAATGGTTTATAACGGTTTATCACGTAAAGAAAATGAAAGAATTTTTATGTGTAAAACCGTAAAAGAAATTTAGGATACTTTATTTATCACTCACCAAGGTAATAGTCAAGTCAAAGATAAAAAATAGATCTTGTTTAACAATATGAACAATTTACGGTTCCGGAAGAGGAATCAAAGATAATGCTTTTTGCTAGATTATAATACTTTATTACTAGTCTAAAAAGCACTTGATGAAGTTTTTCTAGCAGAATTCTGTTAGGATGTTTCTTAGGGCCACTTCATCCTAAATGGAGTGCAAAGGTTACGCGCATTAAAGAAATCAAAGGGATTTAACATCTATATCACTTGATGAACTTAAAGGAAAACTTGGTAAAGTTTTTGAAGAATAATTAAGAAAGAATTCGAAAGGTTAAAGGCAACAAGAGACAAAAAGATCTCTTGCCTTATAATCTAAAAAGGAATCAGTGATGAGATAGTTCGACTTCCGATATGTGAAGTTGTAAGGAATGCTGCCTATGGCGTAAAGAATTCTAGAAATTATTCAAAGACGAGGAAGATTTGTAAAGACAACAACGAGACGAAAGAAAGTCATTTCACAGACGTACAATGAAAAATGGTAAAAGTGAAGAAATATGCTTTAGATGTGGAGATTCGAATCTCCTCATCGGGAATGTTCCAAGTCGCCAAGAAGCAATATCAAAAGCGTTTATTTGGAGGAGCAAGGTGATAGTAGGGAAGATAAGGCTAAAGACAAAACTTGTCTTGTAGCTCAAGCATCCAAAGGAGATATGCTTAGGAATAAACTTAGAGCCCGACGAGTGGATTAAAGATAGTGGATGCTCGAAACATATGACGGGTACCAGTGAAGTTTTTCTCTACATACTAAGCGTATAACGGAGGGAACGTCATTTTCGGAAGCAATTACATTGGTAACATCATAGGCAAAGGTACGATTTCTCATGACTCCCTAATTATTGAAAATGTTGAGCACGTAGATAATTTAAAATTTAACTTTCTTAGTGTTGGTCAAATATGTGATAATAAATGTAAGTAGTATTTACCGAACACGATAGCGAAATAATTAAAGACTGAAAAGGGTCAATAGTAGAGGAAATTAGAAAAATGAGGCTATAATGTAATGAAATTAGGAAATTAAACCGAAGATAAAATATGTCTTGCAACTTTAGACAAAAAGTCCACTTTATGGCATATGAGATTAGGTCACGTAAATATGTAATTAATTCAATCATTGGCTTCTAAGGAATTAGTTAGAAATCTACCTAAGCTTAAATTTGATCGACATTTTTGTGACGCTTGCAAAATTGGAAAGCAAACTCACGCGAGTCACAAAGCCAAAAATATAGTGTCAACAACTAGATGCTTAGAATTATTACACATGGACTTATTTGGCCCATCCGCCGTACAAAGTTATGGAGGAAATCGTTACACCTTAGTAATTGTAGATGACTATTCTCGATATACATAGATTAGACTTTTAGGAAATAACACCGAAGCATTAAAAGAATTCAAGAATATTAGTATATGATTCAAAATAAATTAGGATGTTCTATAGTGTCAATTAGAACGGATCATGGTCGGGAATTTGATAATGAAGTACAATTCGGAAACTATTGTGACTTAAATGGGATTTCTCACAATTTCTCCGCTCCTCGTACTCCACAATCAAATGGGGTAGTAGAAAGAAAAAATCGCACTCTACAAGAAATGAGTAGAACTATGTTAAATGAACAATCTATTTCACAAAAAATTTGGTGTAATGCGGTCGATACATCAACTATATATATTAATAGAATTTCCATTAGACGTATTTTAGGAAAAAACCCCCATAGACGAAATTTAAGAGGAGAAAACCCAAACCTTAACTAATTCAAAATATTTGGAGGAAATGCTTCATAATTAACACCAAATATTAACTCACCAAGTTCGACCCAAAGTCTACAAATGTGTTTTTCTAGGTATTATTCGGAAAATAGTAAAGTTACATAATTCTTAACAACAAACAATGAAAGGTTGAAGATCCTTAATGTGCATTTGTGTTTTTAAAACTCCTCCCCCCCTTTAACATTCAACCATTGGAGGTTTGATGATGTAGTTCGAAGAAATAGCTAATGAGGTGAATAAAATAAAAATCCTTAGGCAATGATCTCGAAGATAAATCTCTAGAAAATAATGAAATCATAAACATTAAAGAATCTAAAAGTCATCCCCTAGATAATGTTATTGGTAATCTAAATCAAAGAACTCTTAGATCACAAGCTCAAGACAAAAGTAATTTCTTTTGTTTTCTTTCAACAATAGAACCCAAAATATAACATGAAGCTTTAAAGATGAGTTGGGTATATGGCTTATGCAAAGAACTAAAAACAATTTATATCAAATGTGTTTGGGAATTAGTCCCTAATCCTGTGAATATGACATTATTGGAACAAATGGTGTATAGACATAGTGCTAGACGAAAATGCATTGTAACTATAAATAATGCTATGCTAGTCGCCCAAGGTTATATTCAACAGAAAGAATTGATTATATGAACTTATGGCACGTAGCTAGGGACTAGAATCCATAAGAATATTATTAGCCTATGCATGCGCATTTGAATTTAAATTATTTTAAATGGATGTAAAGAGTGCATTCCTTAACGGTTTTATTAATGAGGAGGTTTATGTGGTACAACCTTTGGGATTCATTCACTTCGCAAAACCTAATCATGTTTATAGACTCAATAAAGCGCTTTACGGACTCATACAAGCTCCTAAAGCTTGGTACGATAGATTGAAAGCCTTTCTTATTAAACATGACTACACCATGGGAATGGTAGATAACACACTCTAAACTAAAAAGAAAGACCCTAATCTTATCATTGTCCAAATATATGTCGATGACATTATATTCGGATCAACTTGTCAAGAGATGTGTGATGACTTTGCCAAAATCATGCATGATGAGTTTGAAATGAGTATGATGGGGGAACTAAATCTTTTCTTAGGACTACAAATAAAACAATTAAAGGATGGTATATTTTTAACTAATCAAAATACATAAAAGAAATGCTTAAAATTTTTGGATTAGAAGACTCTAAGTCAATGAAAACTCCTATGTCTATGGAAACAAAACTCGCGAAAGACGAAGAAGGTGAGTCCGTAGATAATAACCAAATATAGAGGTATGATAGGAAGTTTATTATACTTAACGGCAAGTAGGCCCGATATCATGTTTAGTGTTTGCCTTTGTGCACGCTTCCAAGAGGATCCTAAAACCTCTCACCTTGAAGCGGTTAAACGTATCTTCCGATACGTTAAAGACACTATACACTTAGGATTATGGTATCCTAAGGGGTCCAGCATAGAAACCATAGTATATGCGGAAGATTATGTGGACTGAAAAAGCACTAGTGGTATTTGCACCTTTATGGGATGTTGTTTAACATCTTGGTTCTCAAAGAAGCAAACCGCTCTTGCTATTTCCACTACCGAAGCCGAATATGTAAGCGCCGGAAAGGCATGTCAACAAGCACTATGGATGAAACAAGATCTTTAAAACTATGGCATTAGGTTAGATAACATTCCTATAATGTGTGATAACAAAGGGGCTCTAGACTTAAGCAAAAATCCCGTACAACACTCTCGTACAAAACACATTGAGATTTGTCACCATTTCCTTCGTGATAATGTTCAAAAAGGAAATATTTCAATAGAAAATGTGTCATCGGAAGATAACATTGCCGACATTCTAACTAAACCCCTTAAACGTGAGCCTTTCAATTACTTACATCTAGGTCTAGGAATGATGAAACAAATTGATTAAATGCTTACTAAGTTGTCTTATTACCATAAAATATACATAAGGAATTTAACAGTAAATAAGAACAATTAACTGAGATCAAAACTAAGATGCCAAAATCGAAAAATTAAGAATTTTTTTTGTCAGATAGGCAGCCCCCTTAATTCTTAATGGGCGGTCCCCTTAAAATTAAAGGGGCCGGCTATACAATTAAGGGAACCGGTCATCTGACAGTAGGTAAATTTTTTTTCTTTCTGAGTATAGGATTCTATTTTGCACAAAAATTAAAAATTGGGAACTCTTCAAAAGAACAATCAACATACAAGATTATGTAGCCTTGGTGTAGCCAAAGTTTAAGATTTTATACTTAACATATATATATATATATATATATATATATATATATATATATAGAGAGAGAGAGAGAGTTAGGATCAAATATGAAGTTTTCTTAAAATAAGAAGGATAAGAAGTAACTATAACCGTATATCCGAGATGCACCGACTTAAATTAGACGCATCTCTATAATCTTAGATGCATTATAACGCATCATAATGTGTTTTATAGCTTTTAATTAGATGCATATATTTATATTAGATGCATTTCATGATTTCTTTTGTTTTTTTTATGTACATGTGCCAAAATCATAAAAATCAATTTGTACCATCTACACATCAAATTAACTTTCAAACTCAAAATGATGCATCTAAATGAATAGAAATACATCTAATGCAAGTCGTTGCATCTCAAATGTGTAGTTTTAGTCACTTCTCACCACTTTTTATTTTAATTTACTTCTCACTGGATCCCTACTATATATATATATAGTTATATATATCAAATGAGAAAAAAACTTATAATGAGAATGATAAGAAGAAACCAGAACCACACATTTCAGATGCACCTATAAAAATGCATGCATCTCCCTTTAAAATTCTCTTTCCTATTTAAAATGTGTGACTAGAAATCCTTCTTATTCTTCTCATTATATTTTTTCTTCTCACTTGATCCCTTCTATATATATATATATATATATATATCACATAACCTGCCCGACGGGCGGGTTCGCTTTATAATAATATAGATAATACGCCTATGTAGTTTACGACAATGTTTGACGATCAATTCACCAGTAACTCAATTTACCTTTTACAAAACACTATAGTTCACCATATTAATACTTAATTTTCAAGAATTTCCCTTGTCTTTGGTAACATGCATGTCTTAGCATAAACAAAACTAAATCATGTCAACAACTGTTTGATTTAAGAATGCATCAATCTTTCATGACTTCAGCTTTCTGGATGACATACACGACACAAAACACTATTACAGAACACAACACAGAACACAATTACGGTTTTAAAAAAACTTATCGTAACCTTTTATTCAGCCTTCTGCATGTTATTTATTAGCGCTTTTGTTTCACGTGGAGTTCGTTTCACTTCTACAGCAGTGCTCCATCGCAACCTTTTATTGTCACTCGTAGCATTCTCCTGTAACACCAT
>BQNB010037559.1:0-49359 GCA_026074375.1 Tanacetum coccineum
CTTATATATATCTTGTGCTGTTGATCTTGAAGTAACACGCCCCAGATCCTTATTCCGCTGCGACCCATTTTGGGGGTGTGACAACATTGACGAAGAAGTCCTTTGAAACGTTCCCATGCTTCGTTGAAAGTTTCATTTGGTTTTTGCAAGAAAGTAGTGATTTCATTTCGAAGGTAAGTTGTTTTCGAAGGTGGAAAGAATTGGTTTATGAATTTCGAGACAAGATCATCCCACGTTAGAATCGATCGAGGTGGTTCTTTATCTAGCCAAGTCCGGGCTTCACCTTCGAGAGAGAAAGGAAAGAGCAAAAGCTTAATCGTTGTATTCGGAACTTCGGGATGTCTAAACGTAGAAGTGACTTTGTTGAAAAATCGTAGATGATTATGAGGTTGCCTACCCGTAAATTGGTTACTTTGAACAAGATTAATCAAAGTTTGTTTGAGTTCAAAATTATTTGCATTTATCGTTGGAACAACAATTGCATCTTCGTATCCCTCGATGGGAGCTTGTAGCATTTGAGCCATGGTACGATTGTCGGCCATTGGAAACTCGGGTTCCTCAACAATAACCGGTGTTATTTGTTGTTGTCGACGATTTCGATTACGAGTGCGCATGCACTAAAAATAAAGAAAAGAAATTAAAAAGTAAACAAAAATTACACTAATTTTTTTTTGATTTTTGAATTTTTGATTTTTTTTAACAATCTATTTTAAACGGATACACGGAAGACAACTTAAACCAAATAATCGAATTACTTCACGGTAACTCTTAAAAATTGCTTCTTAAGATGAGCCGTACCTCGTAAATGACACAAATGGCAAGTTTTTGAATCTTTGGTTCGATTTGGGAACTTTTCAAGTTCACCGGAACTTATTTATGATAATACCTCGATTGAGAGTATTATATGTTGGTGTTCGTTTACCAACTTTGTGTATTTTATTTCTTTTTTTTAAGGAAAATTTTTTATATTTTATATTTTTTGTGATTTTTTATATGATAACTATACTAAAAAGAAAAAGAAAATATTTTTTACTTTTTATATTTTTTAATTTTTTTGGATTTTTGAAATATTTAACAAAAATGAAACTTTCGAGGACGAAAGGATCTTCAAACCAAAATCAACAAACGTAAACGACGGAATCTTAATCACAAGTCCCCGGCAACGGCGCCAAAAACTGATACAGTTTTATATACTATAAAATATATAATAATATTCCAAAAGAGCAATTAAGAACTTTCCTAAAGTCTCCCTTAAGAAAAGCTCACTCTAAAAGATATATATAATATATAATACGTATATTTAACCGGGAAGAATGATCACCCGGGTCGTTTCCCCAACGACTTGTGAAATTGAAACCTTGCTTTAGCTTGGATTATGATTTGAATGAGAGAAAAGATATTTTTTAGTATCTATAACTACTAAATGAAATCATCAATTAAAAGCAATTAAACACTTAAACTAATTAACGGGAGTAAATAAAACGCGACAAATAAGCAAATACACTAAAATTAACCAAGTAAATCAAAATTAAATCCTAAAAATGCAAACTAAATTTCTAAACCTAAGTTAGGACAAAAGAAAATTTTAAGAAAAAGAAAAAAAACATTTTCGGCTTTTTAGATTTTAAAATATGAATTTTCTAAGATTTAATCTAATTAAAAGCTTAAAAATAATAAAAAAATGCCAAAAATATAAATCCTAAGAATTTTATAAAAATTATACTAAAAAGAGAAAGTGATGAGAAAGTTTATAAAAATAAAAGCCCTAATTTTTACTTTTTAGTTAAAGTTTAATTAAACTAATTAAAAACTAAACCTAGTTATTTATTAAAATTATTAAACTAACAAAGAAGCTTAACTAAGGACTAACGATGCAAAACAAAGGACTAACTGAGAAAACAATTAAAACTTTAAAGTTACACTTCGTACCCTGAGGACTTAGCCCGATTACAAGACTAATCCCATTTAGCTTATTAATAAGATGAAAAAATAGCTTATTATGAAAAACTTATAAAAGCAAATTTGTTAGTACAAGTTGTGGTGAACATTTTTAACAAATCATCCTCTAGCTAAAAAGCCTTAATAAGCTCAAAAAAGAGCTTATCAATAAGTTGTTTCGTGTGTCCCTTAGCTCTCGCGGGGTGTACCCTTGGTTTCACTAAAACAGCTATTACAAGCTCAATTTAAGTTCAAACTTAAATCTAAAAACTAATCCTAATAGCTTATGATGCCTACAATCTAGGAAATGTAAAAGCTTTTTACACTAGAAACTCACTAAGCTTAATTGAAATTGATGACCAAAGGAGGTTTACTCAAGACTGAAACATAATAAGCACAAATCTAAGCTAAGCTAATAAGCTTATTAAGCTAAGATGTGTAAAACTTTTGGCACATTACAATCAAATTATGAACTTCTATTATCATTCATAAAACCAACACTTCTAAGCTAGAAATCAAAATTTTAAACCTAATTCTTAACTACTACTGTTTTTTGGCTTTTGGCAATTTTAGTGACTTTTTAAAGCAAATTAAAGCTAACCTATTAAGCTGGAAATGTAAAATAAGCTATACCTTAACTAAAGCTAATAGAAAACTATAATATATTAAAATTTTAGCTCCTAATTCCTACAATGACTAGCTTAAAATGAAGCACAAATTCAGCAGCACTTAACTGATGTAAGTGCTGCTGATGCAATTGGTAAGCAAGCACACAAAAGTGCAGGCATTCCTGTAGAAGTGACGTACCACTGAACATTATCTCTACTTCCTATTGAGTGCTAATTGACACAAACAAACAACAAAACCTAGCTTAAAATATGCTTGGATCAAGATTTTGACTAACTAGAAAAGGAAGTTGAGCTCCCCTGGTGCTGTGGTTTGGAACAGATAACAATCAGCCTATAACTTTTGAGATTTTTAACAATTATCTTATGAAATCTAATTTTCTAGTGAATTATCATGAAATCAAAGATGCTTCAATAGAAATGAAAAAGTCCAATTGACTTTTGATGGTCAAACTAGCTTAAACTAAACACCCCTTAAGATCTTTGACAGATATGTTAAAAGCTTTGAAAATGAATCCTAGCCTAAAATCCTTTGATACCAGATGAGTTTTAGCTTATAATAAACTTAACAATCATGATTTAACCACTAATTTAAGCTAAAATGAAAGATCTAAGATAATGCTAACTAATATTTTTGGTTTTTATGGTTTTATGACTATTATGAAAGAAATCTAAGTTTTATAACTAGCTAGCTAAAAAAAACAGATGATATACTATAACAAAAAAACACAAAGAGATGATTATAAGCATATTTAAGCTCATAAAATAAGCATATAAGCAATCTAATAAGCTAATAAGCAATTAAGTGATATTGGCTAAAATATACATATTTTATACCCCGTAAAACACTATAAAAGGACTAAAAACACTAAAATATAGTTGATTATGTTGCAAATAGGTTTTGTATTGTGTTTTTATGTTCTTACAGGTAAAAGGGATTGAAAACGAAGCAAAAAACGGTAATTTTCGGTTGACTTTCGGACGACTTTTTCTCATTTAATCGAGGTCCAAACGAAAGTAGTGAAAAATTCCTCGATCACACCATTGGAAAGAGCACGAAAAAACGAGTCCAACGGTACCGGCCTTTTATATTTAAACCTTTTTATTTTGAACCTTTTTCGTCCCTGTTTGAACCTATTAGTTAAAATGGACCAGACCTAGATTAAAAGGGGTTATATATTACATTTTGCGTATATATTATAGAAGCTATGCTTGGCACAGCGGTGTGTGTGCATAGTTTCATCCCAAGGGTCCCGAGTTCGAACCCAGGCTTGCCTGGGTGAGGATTTTCGGTGTTGTGACACGTGGCCCACTCTGGTGATGCCACGTGTCGACCCGACCCGGACCCGATCCAGACCCGGACCCGACCCGGCCCAATACTTGACCCGGCCCAGACCCGATCCGATCCGGCCCAATACCCGGTCCGACCCGGCGGTTGACTCACCGTCGACCACCGTTGACCGGTGGTTGACCGGTGGTCAACGGTGGTCCGCCACCGTTGACCGTCGTTGACCGCCGCCGTTGACCGGTGGTCCGGCGGTGTTGACCACCGTTGACCACCGTCGTTGACCACCGTTGACCGGTGGTCCGACGCCGACGTTTGACCGGCGGTGACATCGGCGAGGGTGAAAGTGAAATAGCCCAGTGCACCACTCAGGTGGTGACACGTGGCGCTTCTAATGATTGGTGTCAGACTGTGCAGGTGGCAGGTACGAGGTACTGTAGCGTCAGTACGAGGTACTGTAGCAGTACTAGGTGGCAGACACGTCAGTACGAGGTACTGTAGCAGGTGGCGGCTGGACCAATAGAAAGGTGACAAGTGGCACTGGGTAGTGTAGTTCGAGGTACGTTTCAGGTCAGGCGTGTGCAATAATGAGGCGGTTGGTGGAGTGCAAAATGACCAAATTACCCCTAGATCCAGCAATATCATTGGTTGGGTACCTGAAATGACGAAAATACCCTCACCTACTTTGGCTATAAATACAAGACGCATCAGCAGCTCATAGGTGTTAGATTTTAGGTTATTTTAGTGTGTGTATTTTTTTAAGTTTATTTTTAGTTGTAGTGTTAGGAGTAGAATAATTAGTTTATTTTGGGCTTATTGTAAAAGCTTATTGAAGCTTATTGGATCTAGCTTATTGTAACTTTTGGAGCTTATTAATGAAGATGCTTTTTATTAAAGGTTTGTTTTGTTAATGTTTTTATTTTTATTGCTTATTTCTCATGCTTATTTTCTACTCATTTTCTTTTGCTTATTTCCAAATAAGCTCATGCTTATAGCTTATTTTTGGATCCGATCTCTTAAGCTTATATTCTAATAAGCTTCTTCAATAGCTTATTTAGACTAGCTTATTTTATATTGTTTTTGATTTAGAGCTTTTCGAGTGAGCTTATTTTAGCTTATTTTCGAGTGCTTATTTTTCTAAGCTTATTGTTTTTAGATCTAATCCTTAAATTTACCCGATCCGCGTTCACTAGATTGAACACCTTAGTTTCGGGTGGATTAGATCTAAAAATAATAGATCTTATTTTTTAGCTTATTTTCTAGTATAAATTTGTTGCTTTTTAATTCTAGCTTATTTTTCTTAGATCTAAATCCTTAAATATACCCGATCCGCGTTCACTAGATTGAACACCTTAGTTTCGGGTGGATTTAGATCTAAAGTTTTTATCTTTTTATTTAGCTTATTTTGTTCTAATTTTTCATGTCTTATTTCTTATTCTATCCTTCTACATCTAAGGCCGGAGCTTAAGGGTCTTATAAAGTTGATAAATAGATAAGTTTTGAACTTTTTTGTTTTTATGAAAATAAGTAGTGAGATAAGTTGACACCTTTATTTGCTTATTGTTACGTAAAGTAAAAGCTTTAAAGTGATAAACTAATTTGTTTATTAAGTTTGTAAGATCGGGTGGTTTTATATCATTGCGGTTCTTCATTCGGTTACCCCTTTTTCCCTTTTTAATACTAGTAGTTTAGAATTATTAGCTTAAAATGTTTATTTTTGATCTCATGATTGTTGCTAGTTTATTTGTTATGATTAGTGAGTAGTTATTAGTGTTGCTAAGTGATTAGTATTTGGAATTTAGGGTGCGGGTTTAAAAAAGTTTAAAAAATTAATAGTTCATAGAATTTTCCAAATTTAAATACCGTCATTTATTTTTAATGCAATTTTACTTTACTTGTCATTTAAATTACTTTACTTTACTTTACTTTACTTTACTTGTCATTTAATTTCTTTAAATTGTTTTCGAAGGATTTTTAATTTGTTTAAACATTAAACCGCACTTAATGAATCATTTCACGTTTATATGCTTGACGTGAACTGAAATGTTTCATTAAGTGCGGTGTTTAATGTTTAACAAATTAAAAATCCTTCGAAAACAAGGTTTAAAGAAATTTAAATGACAAGTAAAGTAAAAGTAAGTAAAGTTAAAGTATTTAAACTGACAAGTAAGTAATTGCATTAAAAATAAATTGACGGTATTTAAATTGAAAATTCTAATGCTATTAATTTTTTAAACCTTTTTAATCCCGGCACCTAAATTCAAATCACTAATCCAAACTTAGCAACACTAATGAAACTACTCACTAATCCTAACCAAATAATCTAGCACACAATCATGAGATCAAAAATAAACATTTTAAGCTAATAATTCTAATAACTTACTGTATTAAAAGGGAAAAAAGGCGGGTAACCGAATGAAAGAACCGCAATTGATATAAACACCGATCTTACAAACTTAATACAAACAAATTAGTTTATCACTTTAAAGCTTTTACTCGTACTAAATAGCAAAAATAAAGTGTCAACTTTATTATAATTATTTTTCATAAAACTATAAAGTTCAAAAGTTATCTATTTATCAAACTTTATAAGACCTTAAGCTCCGGCCTTAGATGTTAGAGGATAGAACTAAGAAATAAGGACATGAAAAAATTAGAACAAAATAAGCTTAAATAAAAAGATTAAAAATTTAGATCTGAATCCACCCGAAAACTAAGGTGTTCAATCTTAGTTGAACGCGGATCGGGTATATTTAAGGATTTAGATCTCAAAAAAAAAATAAAGCTAGAATTAAAATAGCATCAAATTTTATACTTAGAAAAATAGCTAAAAATAAGAATCTAATATTTTTAGATTCTAATCCACCCGAAACTCAAGGTGTTCAATCTACGTGAACGCGGATCGGAGTAAATTTAAGATTAGATATAAAAACAATAAGCTTAGATAAATAAGCACTCGAAAAATAAGCTAAACATAAGCTCACTCGATAAAGCTCTAATCAAAAACAATATAAAATAAGCTAGTCCAAATAAGCTATTGAAGAAGCTTATTAGAATATAAGCTTAAGAGATCGGATCCAAAAATAAGTTATAAGCATGAGCTTATTTGAAATAAGCAAAAGAAAAGGAGTAGAAAATAAGCATGAGAAATAAGCAATAAAAATAGAAACATTAACAAAACAATACCTTAAAAAGCTCTCAATTACTAAGCTCCAAAAGTTTAAATAAGCTAGATCCAATAAGCTTTAATAAGCTTTGTCAATAAAAGACAATAATAAACATAATTATTATTACTCCTTACACTACAAACCTAAAAATAAACAAAAAAAAATACCACACACTAAAAATCTAACACACTAAATTCTGACACCCTCTCAGCTGCTGCGTGCCTTGTATTTATAGCCAAAGTAGGTGAGGGTATTTTCGTCATTTCGGTAATGATATTGCTGGATTCTAGAGGGTAATTGGTCATTTTGCACTCCACCAACCGCCTCATTATTGCACACGCCTGACGCTACAGTACCTCGTACTGACAATACGCCAGTGTTTAGTGCCACGTGTCATACCTTTTATTGGGGTCCAGCCGCCAACTGTCTACGTACTGTACTGACGTGTCTGCCACCTAGTACTGCTACAGTACCTCGTACTGACGCTACAGTACCTCGTACCTGCCACCTGCACAGTCTGACAACAATCATTAGAAGCGCCACGTGTCACCACCTGAGTGGTGCCACGTGGCAATTTCACTGTTCACCCCCGCCGTTGGTCAACCGCCGCCGGTCCACCGGTCAACGGCGGTCAACGACGGTGGTCAACGGTGGTCATCTTATGGTCAACACACGCCGATACCACTGCGGACCAAGCGTGTCAACGGCGTCGGTCAACGACGGTCAACGGTGGCGGACCACCGTTGACCACCGCCGGGACCACATCAACCACCGGTCAACGGTGGTCGACGGTGAGTCAACCGCCGGGTCGGACCGGGTATTGGGCCGGATCGGATCGGGTCTGGGCCGGGTCAAGTATTGGGCCGGGTCGGGTCGGGTCCGGGTCTGGATCGGGTCCGGGTCGGGTCGACACGTGGCATCACCAGAGTGGGCCACGTGTCACAACACCGAAAATCCTCACCCAGGCAAGCCTAGGTTCGAACTCGGGACCCTTGGGATGAAACTATGCACACACACCGCTGTGCCAAGCATAGCTTCTATAATATATGAGAGATAGATATAGAGAGAGAGATAGATAGATAGTAGATATATCCTTTTAATCTAGGTCTGGTCCATTTTAACTAATAGGTTCAAACAGGGACGAAAAAGGTTCAAAATAAAAAGGTTTAAATATAAAAGGCCGGTACCGTTGGACTCGTTTTTTCGTGCTCTTTCCAATGGTGTGATCGAGGAATTTTCACGACTTCGTTTGGACCTCGATAAATGTGAAAACGTCGTCGAAAGTCACCCGAAAATTACCGTTTTTGCTTCGTTTTCAATCCTTTTTACCTGTAAGACATAAAAACACAATACAAACATATTTGTAACATAATCATCTATATTTTAGTGTTTTTAGTCCTTTTATAGTGTTTACGGGGTATAAAATTGTATATTTTTAGCAATTAATTGATTTGGTTAAAAGCGATTTTCAAGAACCCGACGGAAAATACTCACTATACTATTATTGGCCTATCCTTATTATTACGTATTTATATATATTATATATATTTTTATACGTGTAGTTCGGACTCGATCATAAGCATAGAAAATTTAGTTCAAAAGGAAAATAAGGGAAACTTACTTAATCCTCTAGCTAAACAAGAAGACCCTAATAAAGGGCAGCTACAAGCTCTCATAGCTTATAAATAAGCTAGGAGTTAAGTCCTTGGAGATCCTTCCAATTTAGATATCCTTCAAAAAAGCTTTCCATTCTTATGCTAAGGTAAATAGTATTTTTAAGGCTGGTTTTAAGGAGTATAGTAAGATTATCAACTATATTAAGCTCTATTTCAGCTTATAGACTGAAAGAGCTGAACAAGAGCTTTATGAGTAATAGTAGCTTAAGACTGAAAGAAAAATGAATGCCTATGAAATTTAAAAGAGCTTAAGACAAGATAACACTAAATTTTATTGAATAAAACTTTATTACATTACTTTAAAAAGAAAGTTACAAAGGCTGAATTTGAAATTTCATTAAGCTAAAAACTACACTAGGTGAAAAAGCTATAAAAAAATGAGAGATCCCTGATGTGTGTGTTGAGAGGTCTTTATATAGCAGCTTAAGGAACCTTCTAGGCCAAGCTTGATGCCCACGCTCCTCTTGATCCTAGCCATCAAATCACCTAATCATTAGAATTACATTTTGAGCCGTTGGATCACTAAGTGACCTCACACGGATTGCCAAGCTGGCAATCCGTTAGAGGCTCACTTGTGCTTGTTTACTAAGTGTAATTAATGTAAATCCAACATCCTTGTGTACTTTCTCCATAGCCACGTCATTTCCATTTCTAAGTGAGCTAAAGAGGAGCTTGAATAGACTTATCTCTCCCTGCCATCTTATTTATGAGCTCATGAATTGACTTCCGTACCCTTTGATTTTAATTTTCCCCTTGATTTACCCTGGTAACTAAATGAAGACGATGAGTGAATAGTGCTAGTACTTTGGCGCCCATTTTTTTAACTGAATGGGTTAAATTCAGTTGTAAATTTTCCCTTTTGACACAAATAGCCCCTCTCTTTGGTTTTCTCATTTATAGTGTAAAATAGGTTTGGAAAATTACAAGATTGGTCCCTGCGGTTTATTAAAAGATAATGGACTAGGGATTTTGGGCTTATTATTTGGGCTTTGGGCTTTCTTCAAGGGTTTTGGTATCCGGGTAGGGTTTTTAGGGCTTTTAAGGCCCAATAAGGGTCCAAGGACTATTGTTGTGTAACTTGTTGGGAGTCGAGGGAACTAAAATGGCTATTTAGGGATTTTTGTCCTAATTTCATGGTTGATCTTTTGTTTGACCAATTAGTTTGACTTTCCATTTTGACTGTTTGATGAGGAATTTGACTTTTTCTTGGCTTTGTTCCGGCTTTTGTACACTCTTCCGTCTTCAATTCTCTTTTTTCTAATGTCATTCTTCTGTACGTTGCTTGCCCGTTTTTTGACTGTTTTCTTGTGATTTTTGATATATCCATACCTGCACACACAAAACACAAATACAAGCATATTTTTGCCATTTTTGGTCTGTTTTGGGTTTAATTGGGTTATTTTAGGTAATAATGGATATGTGTAATTTACACTTATTAGTTGCCATGCTTTGGTGATCTAAGGCCTCTGATTATGCATGAGTCCCACAAGTCAAAATATTCTATTCATCCAGGTTCCGACAAGATGTACCAAGACATGAAGAAATTATATTGGTGGCCCAACATGAAAGCCGATATTGCCACCTATGTTAGCAAGTGTTTGACATGTATTAAGTCAAAGCTGAACCAAAGGAACATTGGTTTGTTGGTGCAACCTGAGATACATCAGTGGAAGTGGGACAATATCACCATGGATTTTATTACCAAGCTCCCTAAGACATCAAATGGTTATGACACCATTTAGGTGATTGTTGATTGTCTTACCAAATCTGCTCACTTCCTGCTAATGAAAGAAACCAATTCAATGAAGAGATTGACAAGACTGTACATGAAAGAAGTGGTCACGAGACATAGAATACCAGTCTCAAGACTTTGTGACTGTGACGGTAGATTTACGTTAAATTTCTAGAGGTTGTTCTAGAAGGCTTTGGGTACTCAATTAGATATGAGTAGTGGTTACCATCCGTAGACTGATGGGCAAAGTTGATAGGAAAAACCCAAAAAAAAAACACCATTCCAAACACTTGGAAGATTATTTACGCGCCTGCGTGATAGATTTTGAGAATGGTTGGGATAGATATTTACCGCTAATTTAGTTGTAAGATAGGTGGTTAAAATAGGAAGTGTAGGAAGTGTTTATAGCCTTTGGATGTATCTGGGATTAGATCACTAGATCAAAAATAATGTAGTGGCATTTTCGTAAATATATTAAAAATGATGATTAATTTGAAAGACAATTTGTTGACTAAACCTATGAGATTTGGTGTAGCATTCTTTTCACGAGTTTTTTAGTATTTTTTTTATTGTTTTAATTTCTAATATATAATATGGTTTTAAACATACAAATTATGAGAACTTTATCCATAATCTGCTTTGTTGTGATATCATTTTAGACGTTCTTTTTGTTTTTGTTTTTGACACACATCAATGCATAAACTATAACCATAGAAAATTTGATATGCAGCTTAATTCCATTCAACAAAAATAAAAAACTATTGAAACATGAGTAAATTCATTGATAATACAAACGATATGATGATGCATCAACAAAACTTATAGTATCATACTAATTTTAAAACACACATCATCTATATCTTTTATATTACGACTTATGTTGCATGTCTGATAAGTATTAAAATACACATATCCATTTATACTTAATAAACCCCATTAAACAAAAATAGACCAAAAATAGCAAAAAATATGGCTTGTATTTATGGTTTTTGTAGTGTGCAGGTATGGATAAGGTCAAAAATCACATGAAAAGCAGTCCAAAAGCAGCAAACACGGACTCGAGAATCAGAAGAGTACAAGACGAAGCCCGAAAAAGTTCAAGTCGAGGCCAATATCCATAGCGATTTCCTGATTTTAAAAGCACAAGGGAATAGTCTTGCACTTTCCCAAAGTTATTTATAACTAGAAAAGAAGAAAAGAAAGAGAGGGGCCAAATGTGCAAACTCCCCAAACTCCAACAGTTTTAACTGTAGAAAATTTGGGCGCCAAAAGTTTACTATTCACCTATGTGTTCTTTCACGCCCGTTTCCCCATCCAGGGTAAATCAAAGGGGTTTTCCAAATTATAGGGTGCTTAGGTCAATTCATGAGCTCTCTAACACAAATGATTGGAATAAAGCTAGTCTTTATCAAAGGATTACTTAACTCTCAATCAAAGGCCACGTCAACAATGGTGAAAGCACAAATTTATGTGGGTTTTTGTACTAAAACACTCACAAAAGAAGCACAAACGTCACATCAATGGAATGACACGCTGGCAATCTTCAGGTGTCCACATTTTGATCAAACGGCTACAATTGATGATTAAATGATTGAAGAAATGATTGGCCAGGATTGAAAGTTTGAAGAGCAGAGCAAGAGAACCTAGAAGCTTCAGCTTGGCACTATAAATAGGCCTCATTCTCACACACACAAGGGGTGGTCTTCTTTTTATCTAGTTTTTATGTAATTTTTAGTAGCTTAAATTCGTTTTTTTCCTTAAATGTAATTTTCCTTTTTCAAGTAATGTAATCAGTTTCTTTAATTAATGAAATTCAGTCTTTAGTGTTTTAAATCTCATTTTCTAAGCTCTCATTTAAAGTCATAAGCTCTCTTAATAAGCTAAATTGTCTCAATAAGCTAATAAGCTCGTATTAAGCTCTTTCAGTCTATAAGCTGAAATAGAGCTCTTTGAATTCAGTATTAATCTTACCTAAACCTTAAATCAGTTTAATCTATCATGGATCTTATTGGATTAGAGCTTTGGAAGGGGATCTATAACTTGGTAAGAGATCCTAAGGACTTATACCCTGCTTATTAAAAGCTAGGGAGCTTGTAGCTGTATCTGGTTCCTTTTGATGTAGCTAAAGGTATTAAAGTAAGTTTCTCTTTTCATTCTTCTCTAATTTCAGTTTAAATTGCTTAGTTATAGCTTATATGTTTAATATTGCTTATTTGCTTATTCTCTTTGTTATTAGTGATTTTTAATATCCTCTTCTGAGTGCTTATTAGTTATATATTCTAATAGTCTGTTTTTTGGTTAAATAGTTATAGATCATTTTCGTTATAATTGCTGTCATAAAAACTCTTTAAATCCAAAAAATATTAGCTTATTAGTTAAGAATATGAGAATTTTACATTATTCAGTTGTGAGAGTAGAGATAGAGTAGAGAGCTAAGTTTGTTTTAAGCTAGTTTTTATCTGGTATTTAGTATTTGTTCATTAGATTTCTCTTTAAAAGTTTTTCTCAAATCTGTCAAAATCTAAAAGGGGTGTTTGGTTTAGTGCACTCTTAATTTACACTAGCAGTACTAACATAAGTTAGTACTGCTGAACCTTTACACTAGCAGTAACTAACCATAAGTAGTACTAGTTAGCTTAATTTTAGTTAGGAAATTCAAGTAGGATTAAGTTTAGTTGTAGCTTATCTTAAAATCAGTTTTAGTTTTCATTTTCTAGCTTATTTCATAGCTTAATTTTGTTCTTAAAAATCAAATTGCATCAGCAGTACTTTCAGCGAAAGTACTGTTGAATTTTTACACTAGAGTAATTAACCTTCAGTAGTACTGCTGTGTTTCAGATTAATTAGAACAGTTAATTAAGGATCTTAGTTTATCAAATTTATAGGATATGAGTTTTCATATAGCTTAATATAGTTGAAGTCTTTAAATCTGTTTTCTAGCTTATTTTCTTAGCTTAAATTAGTTTCCTCCCGTCAAAAAGTTAACAAAGCCAAAAAACAGCATTACTTTAGAAACTATCGGACTTAACCCCCCCAACATTTTGGTCTACAACTTTATTCAGCCCCCTACTGCGCTGTCAAAAGTCATAAAAACCTGAAAACTCCAAAAACAGTACTTAGAGTCCTTAAGGATTTAAATTTGTTAATTCAGCTTTTAAGTCTAGATTTTACAGCTTAATTAGATAGATTATAAGTAGTTTAATAAGTCCTTAAAGTTTTAAAATCTAGTTTAGCTTATTAAGGTATTTAGCTTGCTTGGATTTTGTGTTACTTTGCTTATTTCCTGAGTTTGCTTATTTCATGATCAATTTCAGTAGCATAAAAGTAGTTTAAGCTTTAGTTTCTTTTCATTTATAGATTAAGCATATCATAAGCTCTTTAGAACTTCTTTCCTTTTTCATTTTGATCTAGTTTTGAGTTTTCTATAGCTTATTTTCTAAAACCAAGGGATAAGCCCTCCTTTCTGTAACAGCTTAAAGATAAGTTCTTTTGAGAGCTTATTTGTGAGTTTCAGCCCAAGTAGCCTTTATTAATCTTGTTCCCCCTGGCTTCCTTTACAACTTTGCTTCTTTGAGTTTTTCATTTTAAGCTCTTTAAAATTTCGAATGCTTATTGGACTTAGTTTGTTGTCGGGATAGATTCTCAGGGTAGAAAGTGTAACTTTTCGATTTTAATTGTTTTTCAGTTAGTCCCTCCGTTAGTTTGTTAGTTTCCCCGTTAGCTTCTTAGGTTTTTGCACCATTAGTCCTTAGTTAAGTTTTTTTTAATTTAGTAAAAATTTAGTTTACATTTTTAGGATTTAAAATTTGTTTATTTGCTTAATTGTCATAATTTTTTGCTTCTTAATTAGTAGTAATAGCTTATCCAAAATATCTTTGCTTCATTCAAATCAGAATCCGAACTAAAACGTGGTTTCAATTTCACTAGTCATTGGGGAAACGACCTGGGTGATCATATTTACCCGGTTAAACATACGTATATTATATATATTATATTATTTTTGTAAGTTTTAACTTTTTACCTTAGTTAAAGGTGAATAGTTGGAATTTACCTAAGTAGTATTTTTATTATATATTTTATAGGTACGTAAAACTACTATCAGGGTAAAACCCGACATTTTTGAACATTGAGGCCAATGTTCAGTTTTAAGTGTGGGGGGGGGGGATTTCTATCGAAATGTGATCATACCTGTGCCTATATGTGTTCATACACAACCCCGTTTTGACCAAAATTTTAAAATTTTATATATGGTAAAAAAAATAATGAAAAAAATAATGAAAAAATAAAAATGTTAGTAATAAGTAGGCCCGTAGAACTTGGTAGTTTTTAACTTGATCGAGTTTTAAACTCTAGCTTTTCCCTTAGCTTTTTAGACTTAGCGTTTGCTTAACTTTAAAATTTTGCAAAGAATGAAATATGATAGAGTTAGATATAAGTTTGATGCTAAGCGTGGTTTAGTTGGATATCTTTAGAGCTCATAGAGGTTAATTGTGGCTTTTTGCTCCCACTAACTTGATAAACTTTATATAATTATTGAATAAATAAAGTTACTTTAGGTTTTTGCGATTTTTAGTTTAAATCCCTTTGTAGAGATTCCTTCTGGTGAAAGTAAGGTACACATCGAGGTTTTGTCAGTGTTGCGAGGAAATAGGCTACTGTCTCTTGCCGGCTCACAACCGATGTGGCAGTTGTTAAAAGACCGCAGGACTTGAAATTTGGCTAATGATAATAAATGTTATGTAATAAACCGAAGCCGAAATAAGACCACTACCTCTTGCCGGCTCACAACCGATGTGGTAGTCGTTTAAAGGGTGGATGTAATAATAATAATAAAACTGTGGGCTGATAAAAGTTTTCTGCATCTTGTCGGCTCACAACCGATGTTGCATTCTTCTAAATAAGGCACATAGTAATAATCCAAGACTGATAAAAGTTTGTTGCATCTTGCCGGCTCACAACCGATGTTGCAGCCTTCTAAAAGGTCGAGGAAATTACCGAGGTAGAAATATGTTTGCAGCATCTTGCCAGCTCACAACCGATATTGCAGCCTTCTAAAGGACCGAGGTTTAATAATGTTGCAATAATAATAAGTATAAAGCCAAATTTCGACTCCGGGGTTATCTAAATAAAGCCTCCATCTCCGGACTCGTAGTTGAGTTGTTTCGGATGAAATAAAAAGGATAAGCCATAAATCATGCGAAATTAGAACCTTAATGTGGACTTTATTCTCACCATATCGTCTCTTTAGGAAAGGATTTCATACTAATTGTGTTCTAAACCGAGTTTTACTTTATAAAAATAAGGACATTAATTTATTTGTCACCAATAATAATAATAAAATCCTTAGAGGATAAAGAAAGGAATGGCTCAACAGGTTGTTCTAGGGGATTTTACTCTAGAAATGAGAGTAATCAAGGGTTACACATGAGTTAACTAACCAGTGAAGTTAGTTATTTTTATGACATGAAGGCTATTTGGTTTATTCTTAGAATTTATCAGTGTAAACATGTGTTTCTTTCCATCTAAATCCATAGTACTAATCATGGCGGTCTCGAGTGATATACCAGGCCAAGTTCTAAAGTCCACTACATCACCGACACACTTATAATTTTGTGGAATTAGTAGACAGTTGGAAACGGAATAGGCTTAATTCTCACAATATGTATCAAGGTTATAGTGCGCTAGGTAATGTAACAAGGAGATTTTACAAAAGTCATGCTGAAAATTTTTAAATTTTGACAATTTCTAAGCACTTTGCATGTTATTTTGTAAAAATGAAGTCAAGTACGTTCTAATTCTCCACCCACCCCTTCCGGGGTCCCCCCCCCCACCCCCCCCCCAAATAATCCACACCCCCACACACCACCCTAACCTAATTAAATTATACAACGTTATCGTTGTATAGATAAAACAATTAAATAATAAGGTAAAATAGAATTAGAACAGAAAACTCTCTGATGTTTTGCTCGTGATAATTCTCCATGATGAGTTCTTTGAGCAAAAAGTGTGTTGACTAGCTTCATGAATGCCCATGAGTCCAACAGAAGTCTTTTAGCATATACCAATATATAGTTTCTGCAAGGTCTTGTAAAGAAGATTAGAAAACAAAGTGCAAATTCCTATCTCACTACAATGGTACACGAAAACGAATTAAACACACAACTATACAGGGATCAATACGCCGTATCCCAAACCTTAGGATACGCCGTATTATTCCTGTAGAAACAATCAAATTACTGGAAAATAAATAATTAAGTTGTAAAACTGATAACGTCCAGACATACATACGCCATATCTAGAGGGGTTCGATACGCCGTATGTAATGTCTGAGAAGACAGACTCGTGCAGAAAATTAAAATTCAAACAATTAAAATGACCGGGTTGTCTCCCAGGAAGCACTTTTGTTTTAGCTGGTCTTTAAGTTTGACCTTTTCCTTCACTTCATTCCTTTTATTCATCCTCCATAATTCGCTCGTAATTATTCCCGAGAGCGAATCTCTTCATAATCCTTTGGCATGATGCGTACTTCTTGCAAAATTTCATGCCGAGCACAACGTCTTTTGTCATATCATCATCGTCAATGATGGTAAAACCTGAAATAATAGAAAAACTTCCAACGAAAACAGGTATATCGATCAAAGTCCCGGCATGACTCTTCCCTTCATCCTTGTCCCCAAATATGGAATAGTAAAAACTTTTAGACATTAGGTTAATGGGCAAGGAAGGGAGGAGGTCAGTGATAACATACTTATACCCGATTACACAAGAAAATTCCATCTTATAAGAGCCGGTTTTAACAAAAATTGGTACAAAATCATCTTAATCCATTTTAGTTTCTAAAGGTGTATCCAAATCATTTGTTCTATGTAGCTACCATAAATTGGGTCGAATGATTCATCACCTTCTCCGACAAAGTTTGTTTTCAAATCAAGACTTTTTATTACAAAGACCCTTTTGATTATGCTAGTGGTGGGCTTAACACTTTAAAAAACAAGTTTTTCTTCCCCGACCCTTAAAGTAATCTTCCTTTTGAAGACATCGATCTTGGAATGGGCAGTTGACAAGAATGGTCATCCGAGGATTAAAGGGACATCATTATCCTCGGGTATGTCCAAGATGATAAAGTCTATAGGAAAAATAAATTTGCCTATCCTTACTAGCACATTTTCGGCAATACCCCTTGGTTGTTTAATGGTTTGGTCAGCCAGTTTGATGGTCAACCTAGTGTGAGATAAAATTCCTAGACCAAGGTTGGTGTAGTAGAGAATGGCATAATGCTCACACTTGCTCCAAGGTCAACAAGAGCTTTATCAAAACAGATATTATGAATAAACAAGGTAAAGTAAAGCTCCCTGGGTCTTTTTCTGTTTGAGGCAAGGAGTGATCATAAGTATCCAGGATCTTAACATCTTGTGCCTCTCTCCAATCACCATAGCCGAAGTTTTGCATTCGTCCTGGAAAAGGGACTGTTTCAAAAAATAGGCTTTTGTGCTGTGTGCCCGATACAGTGTATGGCTCATGCCTGATACGGCGTATCTCATAGAAATCAGCTTTAGCAGTTGAGATCGATTTAACTTGGTCTCGAGGGTTTGTCTTCGTAGAGATGGGCAGGCTTCCAAACTCTCTCTCTGTATAATTGCTCATCCTTCCGATTATTGTATTACCAAGGGGTCCTGGGCGTGGGGGGGGGGGGGGTTCCCCCGTGGGGGGGGGGGGTCTTAAGGGAAGCTCCTTGGTTTCTTATGGCTGCATCGGTAGAAGCTCGAATATTCTTGATTATGTTTGAGTTTTCTTCATGCCTTATATTGTTCGCCATGATTTGGTCATGATTCTTTCAGGCTTGGACTCTGATCAGGAAGCGAAGAATTCCATTATTTCCGTAGGTAGAATCCTTAGCCCCTGCTCTCTAAAAAAAAAAAAAAAAAAAAAAAATACTGTCCTCCAGGTTGATAGGGTACACCAAACTGTGTATAGTAGGCTTCTTCCAAAATTTTCCCTTCTTCCTTTTGTGGACAATCTTTTGTATAGTGTGGTCCCTTGCATAGTTCACATCCGACCAAGCGGCCGTACACTTTTTCTCATTTACATTCTTTATTTCTCGCCGAGATTGTTTAGTTGGGCTTGGAATAGCACAAGCCCACACCACATCTCAAGGGTTTTAGTAAGCTTTCTAGGTCCCAAGAAGATGGTCCAGTGGTGCCATTTCTGAGAGATATCAGCCATCTCCTGCTTGGCGATTGTAGCATCACAACATTTTTGGAAGGTATGACACCTTTGAGTCCAGGATCCAGTCGAGTTGGAAAATCGAGCTGCGTTTGTAAAAAACGATAACTTCTGCATGTCGGTCAAATAATGTTGAAAACACTTCATCAGCAATCTTATAAATCTTCCCATGCGCAAAAAGGCTTTCATTGGGTTCCTATGTGGGAAGTTGTTAATTTCCCCATTTTCATTGCGGTGGCTGCAGGAGCACAGTATTTGTTTCAGAAACTTAAGTTTTTGTGAGGATCCCCCCCCCTAATCCAGGTTGTAATTGATCTGATGGCTGGTTTTCCTTAGCCATCTACCTTCAGCTCCATGTGAGGGATACTGGGAAGGCACGAAGCATGATTTGATCTTTGAGTTTACTTTTGGGATGTGAAATTAGTCAACAATCTCTAGAACCTTTTTGATGTGCTCGTTTGCATCTTCGTGTTCCGAGCCACTGAAAGTATTGTCATGAAGTTCTTTAAGAAATTGCCCCTTCAATTCAAAAGGGGTATCTTGGTTATCTGAGGCCTAATAACGCCCGACCCATAATATCCACGGTTTTGCTCATATTACAGCTCACATCTTGTTTCCGTCATTGTTTCTCTTCCCTTCCTCTTATGTTCTTTGATGTCAAAAATGTGATCGAACTCAGGTGAATTCGATTCTATGAGACTAGGTGTATTGAAAAGCCTCCTTTTTGAGCGAAATTTCTATTCCGGGTTTTCAAAAGGTAAAAGTAGTTCCTTGGTCAAACTTCTTGTCATGCACTACCTGAAACAAATGACAACGAATCAGTAGGATATGTCCTGATGAGAGGAATTAAGCGTGAAATCAAATAGATAGAGTTTTACTATTGTTACTGACCGGGTTTACTTTATGTGAATAAGGCATTAATTTATTTGTCACTAATAATAAAAATAAATAAACCCCTAGAGGATTTAGGAATAATGGGAGCGAAAAGTTAAGTTTATACTTACACAATTAGCATTTATGAGTAGTGTTAGCATCTAATCTTATATTTAACTGTAATTTCGTTTTAAGCTTAGTTTGGGGATTGTGAAAATCAAAAATGACGAACTCCCGTTCTTAAAGCCTTTTAAATAATTTTATTTAATTCTTATCTTAGTTTTTATCATTTATTGAATAAGTGGTTAAAACGGGGGCGCTTTCGAAATAAATGATTTTTGAACATTCTTAAAGGACCTTTTCTGTTCTTGTTTGATTGTGAGGGGTCATAAGTTAAAAGGGGATTTAATTATTTATTTACGGGCGTGTTTTATTTACATTGCGTGTGAGACCAGTAATGGCTTAGTGTGGGGGAATCTGATGTGTGCTAAAACACACATCATTTGTACCCCCAGAAAATGCTAATAAACAGACTAAAACATTAAAATATGAGTAATTATGTTGCAAATATGTTTGGTTTGTGTTTTTATGTCTTGCAAGTACAAGGGATTGAAAACGGAGCAAAAACGGAGACTTTCGGTTAATATTTGAAGACGTTTATGCATTTTTCTAGATCAAGACGAAGTCATTAATATTTCCCGATCATTCCATTGGAAAGAGCACGGAAATTCGAGTCCGACGGTACATTCGTCTTTTATTGGGCCGGCCCGTCACCATTTATATGGGTCGGACCGACCCATTATTATTATTACTTGATTACTACTTACTAGCACAGGCTCGACCCATCAGCCCAATGCAAAGAAATGAATCAACCCAAGATTTAAGTGTTGCAAATCTAAGGCCCTAGCTATCCAAGCCCAATACTCCTACTTCCTTTCTTGGCCCATCAATCGGAAGAAAAAAAAGGCCCAAATCTACTTTGAAATGTTTGCTTACTGGAGACGCATGATTATAAAGGAAAAGGGGAGCAGCATCTACATCTTATCTTTTGATATCTTTCATTTTTTTTCTTTTTCTTTCTTCGTTTTTAGATTAGGACAGGTAGATTAGTTAGCTGTAGGAGTAGGATTAGTGTTATGTCTTTTATATAGTTTTGACTTCCGATTTATGTAATAGAATTTAATGTTTTAGTGATCCGGTAATTTATGGTATTTTGATTCCGTTTAAAGTTTGTTGATTGTATAACGATTCGAATGGGTTGATGACGATTTTTAGGGTTATGTTTTATTTTTTTCGAGTTGTTATTGAATTAAGTAAAGTGGTAGTCATTATTAATTTATGTTGATGTTTTATTAGTTTTAAGCTTTAATCTTTATGGTTTAGTTAATCACTTTTTACCCGCTTAATCTTAGTTTTTATCTTCTTAATCAACTTTAATTTATGTTGATGTTTTAGAATAACAAATTAAAGGGATGAATGGATAGAAGGAGCGGAGATCTCATCGTTATATCATATATTATTCACTTTTGTCCTTAGTTTTGATAGATATAGGAGTAGCAGAGCAACTTTGCATTTTATTTTTTTTCTCTTTTGTTTGAAATTCGTAGATAGGTAGATAAAGTAGAAGTAGAATAGTAGCAGCAGGAGGGATTTTGAAATTAGAATAGATGGAGTTGGTTTGATTCGGGGATTCGGTTATTAGTTTAGTTTATTCGAGTATTGCTTATGTTTAGTGTAGCTTTTGGATGGGATTTGGCGTGTATGGAGCAGGTCTCATCTCATCTCGCCATTCTACATCCCTCGTCTCATTCGGTTATCTCTTACCTTTTTACTTCTTTATTTTTATCTATGTTTATGCGTTTTGCCATGTTTAGCTTAGTGATGATCATTGTTGCGTTATTTGTTGATTTTAGCTTAGTTATAATGTTTAGCGAGTAGATTTATGGTATGCTTGTTAAGTGACCGTGAATAGTGAGTTAAGTGTGGATTAAATAGTAAATTGTTGATTAATAATTTTCAAATTATTTAGATTTATTTTTTGAATATTTTGAAGGGCAAAAGCCGGAGAAATAATCAAACATCAAATCTAGTAATTAATACTTTTATAAGATATCATTTTCAAAATAGACCAACGTCATGAGAAAATAATATTTTTACGGGTGTTAATTCGCCATCATTTAAAGTAATTTGTACCAAAATAAAGGCTTGTTTTCAATATAAACCAACGTTGTGAGAAAACGGTTTTAAAACGGGTACCAATTCTTTATTATCTATTGCTTTCACATTTAATAATCTTTTCGCCTCACTTGGCAAGCATATTCTTTTTTAGTTATATCTTAGTATTAGTTTAGCTTATTCTTATATAGAATTAGTATAATTAAAAACCAAAACTAAAAAGATAATCAAGCATCAAACGACAAACATTAACGTAAATCTCAATTCAATTCTCGTTGGGATACGACCTCAGAATATTTAATTGTTACTTTTTCTAAAAGTGATTCTTATTTCTAACAGGATACTTGATATTATATACATACGGCTGATACGTATTTATATGATTATCAAACATCTCAAAATTACTCCCTAATTTTTGAGACATCTGTTGGATACAGTTTCTCTTGTTCCCTCTAGGACTAGGTGTGTTTTGCCTATTTTTATCAACTAATGTTTTCCTAGGAGATTTTACTTGCTCAGTAGACTTAACAAAGATTATCTTAGCAAACATCTCAACTGTTTTAACCTTAGGCACATTTTCTTCATCACAGTCAGATACCTAATCCTCAATAATTAGGGCTCCATTTTCTTTCCTAGCAGTCTCAGGTTCATTAGTCTCAACAGTAGGCTTTTCAACTATAGACTCACTAACAGACTCATTCACTTCCACAAAATCATCTAGACTAGGATAAACTAAATCAGGTTTTGGTGGCATAAAATTCCCAGTATAGGGAGGTGGGACAGCATTATACCCTAATCCTGTTTTACACTTATCCATTATCTGTCTGTCTAGAAGTTTACTTAGGTTTTTTGATGAATTTTCAAATTTTTGTACTGTAAGTTGAACCTCATCTTTTTCTTTTGTAGCCAACTCTAACTTCCTTTTAAGCTCTGTAATATCTAAATCTCTTAAATAGATTTCACGTTTTAAGAGTTTTATATCTTCCTCATACACAGACTCATTTTTCTTAAAGACTAACAGTCTAGCTTCTACAGATTCTAAACCAGTTTTATAAGAGACAACACTTATCCTAGCTGTTCTTAAGTCTTTAACTAATTGTTCATTTTGTTCTTTTAGATCTTTTACACATTCTAAACAAGATGAACAACAATTTGAGTCATTAGATACCTTAGAGTTTATAGAAGAACTTGAACTTGTTGAAGAATAAGCCATGAGAGCAAAATTGGTTGGACCTTCTTCTGCTTGGTCACTCCAATCATAGCCAAAGCCATCACACTGAGACACTAAGGCATTTGAAGTAGTTTCCTCAACTGGCACAGTCCTTCTGGTAGGCTCCCTGTTCCTGCTGTCTTGATTCCTGGGTGCCCTGCACTCCCTTGCAAAGTGTCCTCTCTTGTGGCAGTTGAAACACTCCACCTTGGACTTGTCAAACCCAATTCTTTCTTTGTTGGCCATGTCCAGCTTCCTTCCAGTATTCTTCAGGAATCTTCTTGCCCTCATAGTCAGCATAGCAATGTTCCACCTCAAATCCATCTCTTCTAGATCATCAGGATTGATTTGTTGTAGATCTTCATTATCTAGCTGTGGAATACTTGGTTGGCTAGCAAAGAAGGAATAAATCACAGCATCACTCAAATTTTCAACAGTTGTTGAGCTATCAGCAGCACCCTGAGTGCTAGCAGTATTAACACCCTGAGCAGTATTAACTGCTCTAGTTGCACTGTTAGTGCTGCTAGAGGACAGAAAGGCTACATTGTGTGAGTTTGTGGTTGAGCTAGATGTCCCCTTGACCTCTGATTCATAAGCCTTCAGGTTGTTGAAGAGGTCATCCAAACTCAATGTCTCAATCTCTGGTTTGTTCCTCCACACAATAGTATGCATAGTCCATTCTTGTGACAAACTTCTCAAGAACTTCTGATTGATGTCTTCTTGAGGGATAACTTCACCATGCATCTCCAGTTGACTAATTAGCTTTTGAAGCCTTTCATAGGTTTGCTCAATCACTTCTGTGCTGGATGCAGCAAAGTTTTCATATTGCTGCTTCAGAAGATTTTTTTGTAGCATTATTACCTCCAAATCTATTCTCAATAGCCTGCATCAGTGTCTTAGCATCCTTGTATGAGTTAAACTTTAATTGATGCTCATTAGGTAAGGCCATCAACAAAGTGCTTCTTGCCTTTAACTCTGCCCTTCTTTGTGCCTTTTCTTCAACACTTGTAGGAGGGATAACAATCTCCTTACCATCAACAGTTTTTGTTACTATAGGTGCATTACCATTTTCTATAATCTCCCATAGAGTGTAATCAATGCACTATAGGTACTGCTCCATCCTTATCTTCCTGGGATCATAATCACCAGGTTGGAGTATGGGTAGCTTGATGGTTTGAGTAGATTGAGAGTCCATTGCTTCTTGAAAAAGTAGATCTTGTGTGTAGTAAAGGTTCTTCTTATTCAAAGCTTCTTACAAGCTCTGATACTACTTGTTGATCCCAATAGAATAGATCTTACTTAGCTTGTATAAGGCTAAGTTGTATTGAATAAATTCAAAACAACTATGATAGAAACTTTGATTGTGAATATCAAAGACTATGCAAAATCTAGTCAATGATACTAAGAAGAATTTCAATGAAACAGTAATGAATAAGATTAATAACAAAACAGTTTACAAAACTTTCAGCCTCAATATAATACGAACACTCTTAATAGTGTTAGGGTTACAAAACCTTGAAGCGATATTGATGTCAAAAGATTTCTAGATATCTAACTCTATGCCCTAGGACCTCCTTTTATACACCAAGAAGTTCTAACCAGCTTACAATATTTTTCTAAGTTATCATGATCTTCTAAACAAATAACTTTTACATATATTTTACAAAAATATCTCATACTTATCACATAAGCAATCTTTATCTTTTCTCTGATAAGTCTTTGATCTCTTCTCTATCAGCATAAACTCTTCCAGCAGTTGTAATCTTTAAGCAGTTGTAACTTTCACACCAACAGTAGCAATTTTTGTACCAGCAGTACTAACTTTGTACAAGCAGCATTAAATACTTAGAAAGTTTTCTTCAATCTTCATCAGCAGTACTAAGTTACACTAGCAGTAGTAACTTACAGTAGTAACATATACTAGCAGTTCTAAGTTACACTAGCAGTACTAAGTTTATACTGGCAGTACTAACTACTTAGCGTATTTTTCACAATCTTTTTGCTAGCAGTAGTAACACAAACCTTTCTTCTAGAGCAGCACTAACTTTGATAATAGCAGCAGTAATTCCAAACAGCCTTATCAAGCTTTTAATCCCAACAAAATAGGATACAATTTCCTATATGTAAGAAGCCTTGATTTTGTTGGTTGTTCCAATTCATAGGGTAGAAGTTTTGATGAATTGGTTGTTTAGAGTTTCTCCTAAATTGAGGTGTGTTGTATCTTAGTTGAGAAGATATGTTTCTTCTAGGTGGAGGTGTTTTTGATCTAGACTCAGTTTTGACATAACCTATGCCGCTTTTAAGTGATGGTTTTAAAGACAGTTTCTTTGACTCATCAATGCTATTATGTATTAGTTTATTCCTAGTAATAAAAAAATCCGATCTAGAAGACATAAGTGGACTTAAAACGTGGTATGTCCCTTTTTCGCCATAGGTGCGACTCACGGATCCAGGTAAGGTGGATCCGTGCACCTTTATGGTGGATCCGTCCGTCACTTTTTCAGCGGACGATCCAACAAAACTCATGGTTTTAGATCCGCTTGTTGACGCTTAACGCTATCAAATCCTAGACCCTATTAAAAAAAAAAAAATTTTTTTTTTGTTTTTTTTGACCCGCAACAGGTGACTTTTGATAGTTTAACCTTTTCACTAGTGAACTAGCGCTTTTATCAAATTTAACAAATTTAACTTGAGTTTCCTTAAGTTTGGCATTTTCCAGTTTATGTTCTTCACATGACTTGCACGCAAACTCGATTTCTTTACTTCTCTCAAGTTTCTTAATTTTCTCGTTCAATTCTAAAATTTCTTTTTCTAAAAGATCTCTTTTAGTTTTTCAAAAATATTATCTTTTTAATGATTTAAGCTAATTTCACACAAGCTAACGTATTCTATTTGCATACTATAATTAACAAGATAAAGATGCATATCACAAAAAAAGAAGAGTTAAGAGTTACCTCATTTGATGATTGAGCCATGAGACAAGTTTCATCGTTAGTTTTGTCTTCGGCGTCATTTTCGCTATCACTCCAAGAACCTCCAATGAAGGCCTTTGATCTTGTTGCTAGATGGTATAGGGACCATCCTAATGAGATGATTTGGATCACCGCATCTAAAACACTTCCGATCACTCTTTCCTCTCTTCTTATCCCTTTGTCGGAATGACTTCTTTTCTTCTCTTGGTTGCCTAACAAATTTACCCTTTCTTCTAAAGAACTTTTTAAAGTTCCTTACGGCCATAGCATATTCTTCGTCATCGCTTTCGGATGTTGATGTTTCATCATCACTAGAATCTTTCTTAGCTTTCAAGGCGATGGACTTAATTCTTTCCTTTTTGCCTTTATAAATTTCAAAATCTTTTTCCATAACTACTTCATGTACTTTTAGATTGTCGATAAGATCATCTAAGCTGAGTGGATTGAAAATCTAATTGATTCTTAATCGCGGACCTTTGCTCTCTATTCTGGATGTATGATACCTAATAAACTTCATACCAAGTTCTTACTAGATAAACCTTACACAAGATGCTTTAAACTATTTAATAATAGTGTTAAATATAGCCAAACAGCTATCAATAAAGATTCTTCTTCAAGATAGTAAATAGTTCATATTGTTCACAAGAAGATCAAATTATTATCCCTTTAACTGGCTATTACCTTGTAGTGTGATTAACAACGATTGCCAATCACTTTAGCGTTTTAAACACATAAAAATTCTTTCGTATTCCTTTTTAGGTAAAGCATTATAAAGAACCATTTTAGCATCATTATTTTTAGCAAGTTTCTTTTTAAGATCGTCGGATTGCTCTTCAAAAGGAACAACCTCTAAAATTTGGGTAACTTCATTTTTGGCAACCGGTGGAAAATCACCATTCAAGATGATATGCAAAGATCTAAATCTTTTGCTTTCACATAAGTTTTAAATCTATTTTTACAATATATAAAATGATCACTTCAAAAAGAGGTGGTCTTTGCATAGATTGCCCTTCTAGATATTTATCCGAATCCATAGATCGATTCAAGCTTTAATGTACAATATACGTTAAAGATCTTGGGTGACCTTGGCTTCTGATACCAATTGTGGAAACTAGAAGGGAGGTTGAATAGTTTTTACCGTTTTTAAATTAAAACTTAGATTATCGACTTATGTGAACTCAAGAGAATAGTACACACTATTTAATGATAGCGATGGCAACAAGTAAAATAAGTAAATCTATGAATAATGAACAAGTAAAGATAAGAACGATCAAACCGATGACACAATGATTTTTAGTGGTTTCGGATACGAACCTTCTCTCGCCATATCCACTCCCCAAGTAAACCAACTTGAGAGTTATCTTCACTAGTCAACAAGCTTTCCCTTTAGCGGAGAAAATCGTATACGTTCGCTTACACTTTTTCCGTTACTAAGCTAAATACCGAGTATGCTACTTTGATATAGAACCAATCTAACACACTATTATTTTTGAGGCTAAATACTAACCTATCATCCACATATGAAACACACAACAACACAAACACAAGATATATTTACAAGAGATGAATGATTATCACAAACGTGATGACACAACTAAACTATTAACTCTTGAAGCTTGAAAAAACGTCTTCTTGAGTGTTTCTTCAACTAATAGTGGAATGAGTTTATCACTTTGTAATGGATTATGAACAGTATAATGATCAAAGAATATAAAATGATAAAAACATGTTTGTTGAAAAATATTTTTGATCAAGAGTTGTCTTAAAATGAAAACTTAAGGTTGCTATTTATAAGCAACACTTTAAAATTCAAATGATGTCCCAGACAGTTGTGACGTGCGACCGCACAAATCCCACCTATTGCTGGATATGTCCTATGTATTTGGTGGATCCGTTGGTGGCACTGGGACAACTATTTGTCATTTTATAATTAACCCTAAATCTATACAAAATATTATTTTGTACTTAATAAAACTTGTTTATTAGATTCTTCTAGAACAAAATATTTCTTATCACCAATAAGGAAAAGATTTTCTAGATTTGGGAAGATTTGAAAGATTGTTTTTCATTTATGGTTAATCTTATTTTGTTTTAAACATGATTAAAATAACTACTTATAATTAATCCATGAGTTACCATAAATGATTTGATTAGAAAGGGGTTTATAGCAAATGTTAATATTTTTTCTTTGATCATTAACTAAGTTTAATAATGCCAAATTCATACCTTAAAAGATTGTCGTCGTCAAGTAAACTTTCGCCATAAAAACTTGTTTACGTAAACATACGTAGTGTGACATTATATATGTTATTATCAAAACATGAAGATTTCATTAAATATAAATATTGTTTTTTTGCCCGATAATATTTTGTAAAACAATCACCCTTTTTGATGAATGAAAAAATAAAAACTCATTCTAAATTAAAAAGTTACTAAATCAGTATTTAGTAGATGAGTTTACATATCTTCTCCCCCTTTTTGTCAAAGCAAAAAGTGTTGTAGAGGCGGTACTTGCAAGTCTTGTTTTTGACGAATGCTAAGTAACTTGGTGACGAACGCAAAATAAAAAAATAAATACTAGATGCAAGTGCTCCCCTTTGGTGTATATTCCCCCTTGCTTGGGGCACCAAGTAATCGAGCTATGGATGCGTTGCTACAAAACAAAGTTAGTAGACAAGCAAATATATGTATGATAACCACATATGCACACATATAAACATCCATTATCAACACATCAAAATGAAGTAATGTTAAATCCATTATAAGGGATAAAACATAAAATTTGGCGTTAAAGCCATTACACAATAATCTTAGACTAGAAAAAGAAAACAACTAAAGATCCTAAATCTTAGGATAAATGTCATTTTCCCATATAATCCGAGGGGTGAGGTGAGATTGCTATGCAGCTAATGCGGAAAGTAAGGTGGATGTGATGAAGAGCCGAGGTGGTGTCGAATGTATGAGAACATGCAGTTGCCATGGTTTCAGAGCATTTAGATTTCATTCCTTGTGGTGCTACAACATTGACAAAACATGTTATGGAGGCGAGGTATGTCGTTTGGATGAACAAAATCCAAGATGTTTGGAGGATTGGAAAAATATTGATTTCCAAGATTTGGTGATGGATGATGAATGTTTTCAAGTAGAGGTGCATTGTTGTGGAGGAGAGGTGTGTTGTTGTTAATGTTAACAAACAAAGGTTGGGGTGATGGTAGTGGTTTAAATTCTGGGTGTGGATTGGAAAACCGAGAGTGTGTCTGAAACACGTAGTGGTGGAGATGGATTAGAAAGCCCCGGTGGCCAATTTTCTATGGTTTGAGCATAGGGATCATTTGGTGATATTTGTAGTGGAGGAAGTTCTTGAGGTTCTTGTTTTATCAGAATGACAAAATGAAGTTTAGGTGGAGGTGCAACGTGAGTTGGTGTAGGAGACTCACTTGCTGATAATAGAAGAGCGTAGAGTGTCTATTGCTAAGATGGATTTTTGTTGAGAGCTTAGGTGGTGAAAGGGATTCTTCTCGGAGGTGGTGAATGAGTTCTCTTATTTGGTTGTTTCTCACTTGAGGATGTGAGATTGACATAGTTTGGATACTTGCACTCATTCTTACGGTTTTTCGTTTGAAGTTTGGTGGAATTCATTTTGATGAAAACTAGCCATGGTGGATAACTAGTGAAGTTGTATGAGAGAAATGTAGAAAATTGGTAGTGAAGAAAAATGGTGTTTGAGGATGATGATTATAAGGTGAAAGTGGTGAGTGGATTGTATAATGGTCCTTGGATTAATTTAAAGAACATGTTATATCCTAAGGTTTAAGATCCCACATAGTATCATATAGCATGGTTATAAGATAAAGTAAAAAAGTTAAAAATCAAGAAATTTGAATTCTTGGCGCCTGGCTGGTGCGGCCACGATCCACCAAAACAACATACGGATCTACCATATGGTGGATCCGTGGGTCGCAGGTTTCAACAAAAACGAACAGAGCATCATTTTGCACCCCAAACATGAAACAAATTATCATGCAAATATCATTATCTACTACCAATTATCATCCATAAAGCATATCAAGATAACTTGAGTACGTAGTTTCATCATACATAGACCAAAGTTTTCAATTCACCAATATCCTAATATAGAGTTCATAACCAAATAAGCGAATAACCACATACCACAAGAACACATAGTCATAACACAAATAAGATCATTTTTTATTCTTCAAGTACTTAGTGATGGTGTCAACATAGTTGTTCAAGCATTTGAACATTCCTCTCTTCTCTTGTTAGGCTTTGGTCAGATCCTCACTGTCAGATAGTTCATCATAGAACTCAAGAAAAGATGGTGCTTCATTGTCATCGCATGATGAAGATGAAGATGAAATTAACAAGGGAGAGGTGGTCTTCTTTCCCTTTTCCTTGCTAGATTCCTTTGAAATGTGTAAGGACCATAACATAGCCAGGCAGACCAATGGCTTGAGGATTTGTTTGGAGGATGTAACGGTAAAGGCGAGTCAAAAGCATGGAAAATGGAATAGGGCTATCTTGTTTGTTTTTGACTTCTTCCATTCGATAAATGAGCATTGAAGTGAAGTTAAACTTTGTTTTGATGGTTAAATAGTAAAGCATGTATGCAGTGCATGCGTTTACTTTATTTCTCTTGCCAAAGGAGCAAAAGAAATTTTCCCTAAAGAAAAGTTTCATCCCTCAGCCTCTGGGACAAATTTTGTTAAGGTGGAGTTTTGTTATGGGGTCTCTTTGAAGTTGAGTGGTTATAAGAATGGTGATGTTCCTTTTAACAAGATCATGCTTAGGGCCAAAGAAATTGCTATTGGGGTGATCAGAATTTAGTGACCATTTGCTCGTGTAAAAGGTATCTAGAGCGTATGGAGTTTGAAGGAGTCGAGAGAGTTGAGATGAAGTAAGCTTAAAGGAGAATTGACCTTGAATTCAATGTAAGGACGTAGCTCCGCATCTCTTTTGACTTCAGACTATGAAGAGTTTAACAATAAATCTATGGACCATATGGTTCATTAAAAGTGAGAAAAGCTTGAGGCCTATAGCTTGAAAGTAAAAGAACACCCGCATGTTGTTTTTCCACAATGTACGATGGAGTAACGCTTCTTCCTTTGTGGAAGAGACATTTTTCGAGGAGTAACGGTAAGTACTACCCCTAATTTATAATCATCCATTTGCTTGTACGATGACTTCTAGGTAGATATTCTTTAGTTCGTTTGCAATCTATTTGATTAATGTATGTTGTGATTTCACCTATATATAAATAGTAATGACTCAATAAGCAAAAAATAAGAATGCAATACAAATTCTAAGTACTTGTCTATATGGGACATGATGTGGGTGTGCGGTTTCCTTGACTCAAACAAAAGCAACATAACAATAATACTAGTAATAAGCAAACCTTAATGCACAACCTATGTTTGATATTGCTGTAGATGTATGGAACGAAAAGTGCATATATGAATATAAAGCAACGCGTTATACATTTCAGAGATCTACTGTATGAAGAAAAAGTTTTGTGTGTATTAACAATGTTGTAAAACAACCCTTGTTTTTGAAAAGTTTCTAAAAATGAGGCTTCTTTAATTCAAAATCATGAACTTGGGGTTTATAGGCGAAAAATGATTTTTTTGCTAAATTGCTTCAATAAAACTTTCTAAGTATCATAATGTCATACAATTGCTATATCTTAGTTATAATTGTGTGAAAATGATAAGAAAAATTAAAATCCCCAAATTATGTGATTTGATTAAAATCAAAACCCTAGATATGAAATTAAATAGAAAATAAGATGAAATCACTTACAATAGTTTTTATAGATTGATGATTTGTTAATGATCTTGTATATTAATTGCTCCAATTGCCTTCATTTATGATTTAGTTTGGAGGGTTTGTGTGTTTTAGTTTGAGTGGGTGAGTTTGTTATAATAAATAGTTTGGTCCCAATTTGTTTAAATCACAATTTGCCCGCGAACTGAGACCTCACAGAACCACCTAAACAACCACGATCTTACTATGGTGGATCCTCACTTCGGGGGAGATTGTTAGCCTTAATTTTATTGAGTCAATAAAGGAAGCTCGTTCCCGTGTTCAAGACCTCACTTCGGGGGAGATTGTTAGCCTCAATTTATTGAGTCAAACAAGGAAGCTCGGTCACTCTACGATGGAGCTTCGGTCTTTAATTAGTTAATGTTGTAATAGAATAATATCGGGAATCGGGATCGATAGTTAATCTAATATTGTATATGTTTAGGGTTTAATCCCAAGCAAAACCTGAGCCCGAGTCCTAGTTAAATATCCCGCGCGTCACATTAAATGCGTAGGGATATATATATAGATATTTTCCTTTTGAAAATATCTATTCTCATAAATCTCATTTCTATCAAAAATCTAATATCTCTTTTCTCTCATCTCTCTCTCTTATCTGTCTCTCTAAACAATCTTCTCTTTTCTAGTTTCTTGATTGAATCGTGTTATGAAGTGTTAAACGGGATCCTACAGGGAGCTTTGTAATTGGAACTTGTAATGAGAATTAACATCTTTTTAATAATGAATAATTTCTTCATTAGAGTTTCCGCTTACGATTATTTTTGGGATGATGGCGGATCACTATCCATGATAAGTTCCATCAGTCCTAATCTTAAATAATTAAATACTTCACGTTATAAAGTCTTAGTAAATATATCAGCTATATTATCTCCGGATGCAACTTTCCCAATAGAGATATTGCCCTTTTGGATGTTATCGCGTAGAAAGTGGTGACGAATTTCTATGTGTTTAGTTCTGGAGTGTTGTACGGGATTTTACTTAGGTCGATAGTGCCTTTATTGTCGCACATGATCAGAATGTCGTCGAGGCGTATGCCGTAGTCGATGAGAGCTTGTTTTATCCATAGTGCTTGTTGACATGCCTTTTCGGCGGAGACGTATTCGGCTTTGGTCATGGAGATAGCAAGGGCCGTTTGTTTCTTAGCGAACCAAGATGTTAAACAACATCCCATGAACTTACAAACGCCACTAGTGCTTTTGCGATCAACATAATCGCCCGCGTGGTCGGAGTCAGCATAAACTACCGTTTCTATTCCGGTTCCTTTTGGATACCATAATCCTAAGTGGCTAGTTCCTCTAATATACCTAAATATACGCTTAACGACTTCTAAATGGGTAGTCTTAGGATTTTCTTAGAAACGAGCACATAAGCAAACACTAAACATAATATCGGGCCTACTTGCAGTTAAATAAAGTAAACTACCAATCATACCTCGATATTTAGAGCTATCCACGGAGTCGGCTTCATCGTCTTTAGTGAGCTTGATCTCCGTTGACATCGGCGTCTTGGTTGGTTTGGAATCTTCCAACCCGAACTTCTTTAACATCTCCTTGATGTACTTGGATTGATTGAAAAATATTCCGTCTTCCATTTGTTTGATTTGAAGACCCAAGAAGAAGTTCAACTCGCCCATCATACTCATCTCAAACTCGTCGTGCATGATTTTTGCAAAATCATCACACAAGTTTTGACTCGTGGAACCAAATATAATGTCGTCGACATATATTTGAACAATGATAAGGTGTGACTTTGATTTCTTAGTAAAAAGTGTGTTATCGACCATTCCCATTGAATACTCGTGTTTTATCAAAAATGCTTTTAGTCTATCATACCAAGCTTTAGGAGCTTGCTTAAGACCATATAAAGCTTTCTTAAGTTTATAAACATAGTTTGGTTTTTGAAAATCAATGAACCCCGGAGGTTGAGCAACATAAACCTCTTCGTTTATAAAACCGTTTAGAAAAGCACTTTTTACATCCATTTGATATAGTTTAAAATCATTTGCACAAGCAATAGCAAGAAGTATTCTAATTGACTCTAATCTAGCTACCGGAGCATATGTTTCATCATAATCTATACCTTCTTGTTGATTATATCCTTGTGCCACTAATCTAGCCTTATTTCTAGATACTATACCGTTTTCATCTAATTTATTTCTAAAGACCCATTTTGTTCCTATGACGGATTGACTTATAGGTAGAGGGACTAATTCCTAAACATCATTAGCTACAAATTGATTTAGTTCTTCTTGCATAGCTACAATCCAACTTTCATCTTTTAAAGCCTCATTAATATTTTTGGGTTCTATAGTAGATATAAAACAAAAGAAATTGCTATGATTTTGGGCTTGAGACCTTAATGTTCTTTGATTAAGATTTCCTATGACTTGATCTAATGGATGATTCTTGGACTCCTTAATGTTAACAATTTCGTCAACTTCTATCGACTCATCTTCTTCATTAATATTATTTACTACTTTGGTATTTCTTTTAATAACTTCTTCTTCACCAACATCATCATCAACCAATGGTGATAATTTGGTAGGAGGAGGACTTTCATCGAATGTCACGTTGAGTGATTCTTTGACTTTCATAGAGTGTTTATTTAATATTACATAAGCTTTAATATTTTGAGAATACCTTAGAAAAACACCTTTGTATGACTTTGGGTTAAACTTGGTTAAATAGTCTTTAGTATTTAAAATAAAGCACTTGCTTCCAAATATTGGTCGAATTTGTTGGGAATTATAGACTTTTACAACTTAGTGTTGCTGATTCAACTTGATAATGTTGGTGATGGTTAGTGCTGCTGATGAAGAATTGTGAAAACAGTCTAAGTTGTTAGTACTGTTAGTTATATTAGTTAGTACTGCTAGTACATTGTTAGTACTGCCAGTATAGTTAATACTGTTAGTTAATAGTTAGTGTTGCTAGTCTTATATAGTTAGTACTGCTATTATGATATGCATGAGTTAAATTATGAATAGATATGCATTATCATTATACGCATTTTGTAAGCCCATTTGGGTTTCCTTAGTGTATAAAAGGAACCCTACGGCATAGTTAGAAAGAGATCACATCATAGTTAGTCTTTCATTGTTTTTCATAGCTTCAAGGTTGTAAACCCTAACACTGTCAAAGAGTGTTCGTATTAATATATTGGAGCTTATTGTTTTGATTGTATTTCTGTGTCAAACATAGCTTACTATTATTCTTCTTAGTGGTATAAACTAGATTCTACATAGTTTATATTATACACTCAAAGTTTCAATCTTAGTGCCTTTGGATTTATCCAAGGATACTAAACCTTACATCAAGCTAAGGAGTTCAAGATTTGTTTATTGGGATCAATAGAATTAATATTCTATTCAATATGTAAGTTGATGTATCAACGGTATTACACCAAAACTTTTGTGGAATTGATTATTGATTGTTCATTAATAATGGTCCTAGACATCTATTGTAAGGTCCTATTCTTTCTTTCTACTACCCCATTTGATTGTGGAGTATGTAGAGCCAAGAAGTTATGAGTAATGCCTTGTGCATCACAATAAGCTCCAAATTGTACCTCATTATCAAATTCCTGACCATGATCCGTTCTAATAGCTATTATAGAACTACCTAGTTGGTTTTGAATTTTCCTACTTAATATTTCAAATTTCTCAAAAGCTTCATTTTTAGTCTTTAGAAATCTAGTCCATGTATACCTAGAATAATCATCTACTACAACTAAGGTGTATAAATTACCTCCATAGCTTTTAATTGCCGATGGACCAAATAAGTCCATATGTAATAATTCTAAACATCTTTTAGTGGAAACCATATTTTTAGCTTTATGACTTGCATGAGCTTGCTTCCCAATTTTGCAAGCATCACAAAAATGTTTATCATATTTTAGCTTAGGTAAGTTTCTAACTAATTCTGTAGATGACAACGATTGAATTAAATGCATATTTGCGTGACCAAGTCTTCTATGCCATAAGGTAGAATTATCCACTACCGTGGCGAGACATAATTTGTCTTGAGACTTATTTCCTAATTTCATTACGTATAAACCATTTTTCCTAATCCTGTTTCCTATGATTTTACCATCTTTAATTATTTCACTACCTTCTTTCGTGAATAAGACTTGACACTTATTGTCACAAATTTAACCAACACTAAGTAAGTTAAATGCTAAGTTATCTACGTGTTCTACATTAGATATAGTAAGAGAGTCATTAGAGATCGTACCTTTGCCTATGATCTTTCCTTTTAAGTTACTTCCAAAAACAACATTACCTCCGTCATATGCTTTGTAGGTAGAGAATAAACTCTTGTTACCGGTCATATGTTTGGAGCAACCACTATCTTTGATCCACTCATCCGGTTCCAAGCATGTTCTCAAGCATACCTATTTCAACAAAAACAAATTCAAGCGTTTGGTCCCCAATATCTCATGGGTCCGAAAATGTTAGTGTTGTACATCCCTTGCATTTGTTGCAATTGATTGGGATATTGAAATGGGATACAATTTCCCAAATGTACAAAGCCTTGATTTTGTTGGTTGTTTCAATTCATAGGATAGAAGTTTTGATGAATTGGTTGTCTAGAGTTTCTCCTAGATTGAGGTGTGTTGTATCTTGGTTGAGAAGAGATGTTTCTTCTAGGTGGAGGTGTTTTTGATCTAGACTCGGTTTTGACATAACCTATACCGCTTTTAAGTGATGGTTTTAAAGAAGGTTTCTTTGACTCATCAATGCTATTATGTATTAGTTTCTTCCTAGTAATAACAAAATCTGATCTAGAAGATATAGGTGGACTAAAAACGTGTTATGTCCCTTTTTCGCCATTGGTGCGACTCACGGATCCAGGTAAGGTGGATCCCTACACCTTTATGGTGGATCCGTCCATCACTTTTTCAGCGGACAATCCAACGAAACTCATGGTTTTAGTTCCGCTTGTTGACGCTTTACTAATATCAAATCCTAAACCTATTTTACAACTAGGTGACTTTTGATTATTTAACATTTCTCTTAGTGAATTAGCGCTTTTATCAAATTTAACAAATTTAACTTGAGTTTCCTTAAGTTTAGCGTTTTCCGATTTAAGTTCTTCACATGACTTACACGCAATCTCAATTTCTTTACTTCTCTCAAGTTTCTTAATTTTCTCGTTCAATTCTAAAATTTCTTTTTCTAAAAGATCTCTTTTAGTTTTCAAAATTTTATTCTTGTTAATGATTTTTAAGCTAATTTCACATAAGCTATCGTATTCTATTTGCATACTATCATTATCAAGAGAAGATGCGTTATCACTATAATAAGAAGAGTTAAGAGTTACCTCATTTGACGATTGAGCCATGAGACAAGTTTCATCGTTAGTTTTATCTTTGGCGTCATTTTCGCTATCGCTCCAAGAACCTCCAATGAAGGCCTTTTGATCTTTGTTGCGAGATGGTTTTGGACAATCGCCAATGAGATGATTTGGATCACCACATCTAAAACATTTCCGGTCACTCTTTCCTTTCTTCTCATCTCTTTGTCGGAATGACTTCTTTTCTTCTCTTGGTTGCCTAACAAATTTACCCTTTCTTCTAAAGAACTTTTTAAAGTTCCTTACGGCCATAGCATATTCTTCGTCATCGCTTCCGGATGTCGAAGTTTCATCATCACTAGACTCTTTCTTAGCTTTCAAGGCGATGGACTTAATTCTTTCCTTTTTGCCTCTATAAATTTCAGAATCTTTTTCCATGACTACTTCATGTACTTTTAGATTGCCGATAAGCTCGTCTAGAGCTAGTGATGACAAATCTTTTGATTCTTCAATCGCCGTGACCTTTGCTCTCCATTTAGGATGTAGAGCCCTAAGAAACTTCCTAACATAGTTCTTGCTAGAGAAACCTTCATCAAGAGCTTTAAGACTAGTAATAATAGTGTTAAATCTAGCAAAACCACTATCAATAGATTCTTCTTCAAGGATAGTAAATTGTTTATATTGTTGAACAAGAAGATCAATTTTATTATCCTTTACTTGGCTATTACCTTGATGTGTGATTAACAACGATTGCCAAATATCTTTAGCCGTTTTACACATAAAAATTCTTTCGTATTCCTTTTTAGGTAAAGCATTATAAAGAACCATTTTAGCTTCATTATTTTTAGCAAGTTTCTTTTTAAGATCGTCGGATTGTTCTTCAAAAGCAACAACCTCTAAAATTTGGGTTTCTTTGTTTCTAGCAACCGGTGGAAAATCACCATTCAAGATAATATGCCAAAGATCTAAATCTTTTGCTTTCACATAAGTTTCAAATCTATTTTTCCAATATATAAAATGATCACTTTCAAAAAGAGGTGGTCTTTGCATAGATTGCCCTTCTAGATATTTATCCGAATCCATAGATCGATTCAAGCTTTAATGTACAATATACGTTAAAGATCTTGGGTGACCTTGGCTTCTGATACCAATTGTGGAAACTAGAAGGGGGGTTGAATAGTTTTTACCGTTTTAAAATTAAAACTTAGATTGTCGACTTATGTGAACTCAAGAGATATACACAAGTGTATATGATAGCGATGCAATAAGTAAATAAACAATCTACGAAATATAAACAAGTAAAGATAAGAAATATCAAACCGATGACACAATGATTTATAGTGGTTCGGCTACAAAGCTCCTCTTCGCCCTACTCCACTCCCCAAGTACCCAACTTGAGAGTTATCTTCACTATGTCAACAAGCTCCCTTTAGGCGGAGAAAACCGTACACGTCGCTTACACTTTTTCCGGTACTAAGCTAAATACCGAGTTCTACTTCGAGATAGAACCAATCTAACACACTATGTATTTTGTGGCCTAAATACTAACCTATCATACACATATGATACACACAACACACAACACAAGATATACAAGATGAATGATTATCACAAACGTGATGACACAACTAAACTATTAACACTTAAAGCTTGACGTCTTCTTGAGTGTTCTTCACTAAAGAGTGGAATGAGTTGATCACTTGTAATGGATTATGTAACAAGTATAATGATCAAAGAATATAAAAGATAAAAGATGTGTGTGAATTTTTTTTGTCAAGAGTTATCTAATATGAAAGCTTAAGGTTGCTATTTATAGGCAAGCCTTTGAAATTCAAATGTTGTCCCAAACAGCTGGATGGTGCGACCCACGGATCCACCATCAGCTGGATCCGTGCCTTGTTACGGTGGATCCGTCCGAGGAGCTGGGACAACATTTGTCATTTTATGATTAACCCCAAATCTATACAAAATATTGTTTTGTACTTATTAAAACTTGTTTAATAGATTCTTCTAGAATAAAAAATTTCTTATCACCAATAAGGAAAGATTTTCTAGATTTGGGAAGATTTGGAAAGATTTTGAAAGATTGTTTCCACTTATGGTTAATCTTATTTTGTCTTACATGATTAATATAACTAGCTTATAATGAATCATGTGTTAACTTAAATCATTTAATTAGAAAGAGTTTATGCAAATGATAATATTTTTTTGATCATTAGCTATGTTTAATAATGCCATATTCATACCTTAAGTGATTTGTCGTCGTCAAGTAAACTTTCGACTAAATTACTTGTTTACGTAAACTTTTACGTAGTATGACATTATATTTGTTATTATCGAAACATGAAGATCATTAAATATAAATATCGTTTTGCGTGAATGTTTGTATTAATATACTTAATCGTTTATATTTGAGTTTTGCAGTAATTATGGAGTACTTTGTGATGATTAGCTAAAAGGCACGCATTCTGGAGCTTAAATAATGAAATCTAAAGATTATTATTCTGACAACCTATGCACCGTATCCAACAAGGAAGATACGGTGTATCTGTGCCTGCACTTCACAAGAAACCACATATAATTGAAGATGTATATGCCGTATCTAGAATTATCTATCCGCCGTATTAAAGATTATTTAAAGATTCTGGAAGATATTAAACGTGGTCTCTACTCCAAGAAAACTCCCAATACACCGTATTGACCTCGACCAATACGACATATCGAAGAAATTCCATACACTATAAATAGAAGATCCTAAATACAAGTTTAGGGTGTATTTGATCATATATACGATACCATAACCACAAAATTCGATTTCCAGAAGACAAGAAGAGCATAAGAGGTCTCGCAACGCACTTAATTCCATAGGAAACACCTTGTAATTCTTATACTCTTAATAATCGTTTAATTTTTGTTATCATTCGTTCAACTCGGTTAGGTTACCTTGGTTGATCATTATTATGCTTGCATATATTATAATGGTTAGGGCTAATACCCTTGGGTATTAGCCATGTTTATAAAGATATAATGTTTGGTTTGTTTATCTCGATTGTCTTAATTTATTGTTGGTTGTTGATTATGTTTATCAATTTATACTTGTTTACGTGATTTTATATGCGACCTACTCATTCAACCGGATCTAGTAAGATGGACCAAGTCAAGCTAGATTAACCGGGATAGCTCTCCATATAGCGATCTATATATCTAGAATCATAGGATCACAAATAAATGACCTATCCTTGCCAATGGTTTAGTGAACAAGTTAGACTAGCAGGTGTCCCTAGGATCAACAAATGACATTCTGATTCTATTAGTTAGGACTTGGACATAGTGGACTAACTAGTATATAAATTACCGTTAAGCAGTAAGTGGATAAAGTCTCGATGAGTTAGGGTTTAGTAAGAGTACCATTACTTAAATCCTAAGATAGATTATAATCAGCAAAAGAATGCTTTATGTGGATGCGTTTAATTATGACAGAATTAGCGTGTCTAGGTTTTAGGAAGAAGTACCACCTAAATCTAGGAATGATATGCCACTTCGAGATAAGCAATCATTGCACTAATAAACAAACCAGTGTTATATTTGACTAATCATGGCTAATACAGTTTCCTTAAAATTGGCTTGACCGTTCTTCTATCTTTGGATTATTGTCTTGCGCGAGTTTGGTAGTGGAAGTAGATTTAAGTCGCCACCAAACCTGTGTCAGTCTCTTAGGCTGAAAACCTCTTTATCCGTTAGAATTAGGTTTTGCATTGGTTTAACTTAGAACTGACTTAAATAATTAAAACTAACATAGAATAGATAACTAAAATACTGATAGAACTAAGAATTACGCTCTCGCTCTTAGTGATCGACACCCTACTTACCAACGAAGCTACATCTGATCGGGTACAATTCCCGTTAGTGTTGTTTTAAGTATATTCGGCAAAATATAAATGTAAAACTTGATAATAAATAATACCTACGCACAACGACACATCAAATATGATCGATAATTCTTGAATCTCTCAAACTAGAGTCTTATTCAAAATCAGAGTTTATCCTCATTATTCTTGAAAGAGTATCATTAAGCGAAAATTTTCTGGTGAGGATTTCTAAATATAAAGAGAGATAAAAACCATACGTGAAAAAGAAAATCAAAAGTGTGTTCGAGAAAGAATTGCCAAAACACACAAAAAGTGAAAACAAAAGAATAATACAAATAAAGCGTATGGAATGTGTTCATAAAAGCAAGAAATAAGCACATGAGAAATAAAGTGATCAAAAATATGTTCAAAAAGACTAGCTAGAACATATAAAACAGACAGAGCGAAAAGAGACAAAAATGTTACATATGTATTGTTTTTTATCTAACACATTTATGCAACTTATTCAGATTTCATCATGGCACAACAACCACAACAATAACAGGATATTCTAAGAGATATTTTGTGTCCACCACATAAGCAGTATGATGTTATGGATGCAAACAAGAAGTTTGATCTAGTTAACCCATAATGCCCTAATGAAAGTAAGATTCTTGGAAACATTCTCAACAATCATCCACTCTGACTTTCAGTGGAAGGATCTGCTTTAGTGCCATGGATATACATTCAACAATTCTGGCACACACTCAAGCTGAATAATTCAAAAACCGAATTCACATTCGATCTTGACACCAAGGAGCTTCTATTCTCAGTAGACGATCTCAAACGCATATTCCAGCTACCTCAAGCTACTGACAACAACAATGTTGGATTTGTTGCTTCTCCTAGTTTCAGTCAAATGCTTCCATTCTTTCAGACTGATCTTGGATTTTCTCTTCTAGTGCGACTTCCCTCACACTTTGTGTCAAAAGGACTTCCTCAACCGTGGCAGAAACTTGTCAAAATCTTCGCAAGATGCTTAACTACTAGAGTCACGGGTCATGATCAATCACCGTTTCAAATCATGCATATACTATATTGTTTCATCAATAATATACATGCAGACTATGTTGAACTACTTTGGAAAAGGATTCATTATTCTTACTTACATCCAACTAGTTTGATTCCATACCCAAGATTCACAAAGATAATTGTTGATCATTACATGACTGAGAATCCCGACATTTCAAGGAGACTACATGAGCACTGTCACAGAGTTAAAAATGATGAAGTCATTAAGACAATCTTCAACTCCGGGAAGAATAAGGAATGAAAGGGAATGAAGATTCTTGATTGAATGATAACGGAAGAGATGAAGCAAACTGCTCATTATCATATGTATGATGCATTATTTCGGGTAGATGTTCATACGACTCAGTCACAGCCGATTGAGTCTACCCAAGGAACGCATAGGACATTTAGCGCCCTTAGGACACATAACCCTGAAACTACTAAAGGAGAATTGAGTGCTCAACGCAAACCAACTATGATTAGGTTTCGCGTACCAAGACTACTAGATCCAAAAACACCTATTCCAACAGCTATTGAGATTAATATTACAAATCTGAATGAAGCAACACAGATTAGAATTTCTACGCAAAGAAGTCTTGATGACTTAGAAGCTTAGTAGAATGTGGAAAGAGTACAAGAGCACTTGGTGGATGAAGAACTTGAACAACTTCTGGAAGGAAATGAGAATATGGATACGGATGCGTTCATGGATGAAGTTCTAAACAGTCAAGAAGATCTCGGCACTAGGATAGAGCCCAGGAGTGATAAGGAAAGTCCAGAGGTGAAGAAAAGTGCTGACATGTTGATTATTCATGATGAGGAAGAGGAGGAAGGGTCAGCTAGAGATAAGTTTGAGCTAAAAAGGAGAGAAAAGGGAAAGGGAATAGAGGAGTCGAAGGATACACCCCCACCCACACCCATTAAATCCCCTAGGACTCATACTGCTCCTTTATCTACGAATAAGGAGACACTCCAGGAATTAACGGCAATTGCTCAAGATGCTCCTTCATATTCGGATAAGGAGAAACTCCATGAATTGACGGTTACTGATCCTACACCTTCATCATCTTCACCAAAACCCAAAACTGGTCGATTCAAGCGTTACAAGAGTTTTATTAAGCAGATGGGTAGAAGATACGGCTACTTGTTCGGACACTTGAAGAAAACATTTGTGGGAAGGAAAAAATTTCACGAGCTTGCTGCAGCACTATAATCAACATTGAAAGAAGTTCTTCCTTCAATGGTTGATAGTCGAGTCAATGAGATTGCAAAAAAGACGGTCCCGTTATATGTTGCTGAAGGATTACTATTGGACAAACAAAAGATTCAAGCTGATGTAGCTGTTATGATTGTTGAGGTTGTACAGAAAGAACGCGAGAATCTTCAAGCTGAGATTACCTTGCAAGTAACTAATGATATTGCTAACAGTATTCCTCCGTATGTTGGTTCATTTTTTAGGAATTACATGTCAAACAATATTCTTCATGTCCGTCCAACTCAAGTTGCTGTTTCATCTGCTCGAGATCTTCAGTGTCAACTATACTTAATGATGAAGAATGATGAGAAGCTACGCAATGATGATTTATCAATATGGTAGTCATTGAAGATTAAGTTTGAGACACCCGCTTCTTATGCTACACCTTGTAGAACTGTTATAGTTCGTACTAGAGATCATGAAGACCATCTTAATGATGATTCTCGTCCAGAGGGGGAGAGCAATGCAAAGAGACAGAAGATATCTGAATATGGCACATATTCAGTTAGTGGATCTTCATCAGAACAAGCAATGGATCAAGAACCAAATCCATCAGGCTTAGGTACTCAAGAACAACTAGATAAATTTAATGATTGGGTAGATGATTTAGGAACAGATGATGATGAAGTTCCTACTGAGAAAGTATCACCAGAACGTATGGAAGAAATATCAAGAGAGATTGATGAAGCTCAATTGCAGAAAGCAATTAATGATATGATGAGACAACGATGTAATTCAGGAGAAGAGCATCAGTATCATGTAGATCAAATGCAGAACTATCTAAAGAGTGGCGTTGTTTGGGAAAACAGGAAGGAAAGGTTGTCTTTACCAACTCTAGAGAAACCAACTCCAGTCTATCACAGTTGCCAAAGAGATCCAAAAGCTCCACCAATCACTTTGTTGAATCAAGACCTGTTCTATCTGAAGTATGGTAACTTAGGACCAAAGAAGTATACTTTATAGTTGCACAAGTATCCTTCAGTTTTATTCCCAGAATATGATATTGAAGAACGAACTTCAAGATGGGTGAGTAAGAATATCATAAGGTTTAATGTATATGCTCGATATAGTGTTAAACATTAGAAGAATCTATGGGAAAAGAAAGATCACATCAGAAGGCAGAAACAGCTAAGAGACAAACCTGAAGAAGTTTACTCAGAATCTAAGATCGTTGAAGTAATCAGAACGTCATATGAATTGGGTCATGAGCATAAGTTTATAACAAAGATTGTGGTCAGAAGAGCTAATGGAAAGATTGATCCAATCACAGAACCAGATTACAAATATCTCAACAAGAATGACATTGAAGACTTGTATCTGTTGTGCATATATGGCAGAGTGAAAGACTACAGAGAAACTGGGTTGTTGGGATCATTGTCCGTCTTTATCAGAAGCACCATTATCTGGGAAAAAGTTCATGATTTCCAGCTACGCATAGAGAGCTATCAGCAAAAAGTCAACCTCACTGCTCTAACAATCACATTCCCTAATATTAAAAGAAAGAAACTGTGTTCCATCACTTCAAAACCAGTAATTGGCATGATTTATGATAACAACAAAAAGGAGAAGAGGGTGATGATACTTAAGGAGATTCCTAAGTTTTGTGATGCGACTTTAAAGAGAGTTTTGGAAATGTTAAAGAAATACAACTAGGATGTGAAGTATGGATATGCTGATCCAAGTCCCACTGATGCAAAGGCGGGGTACTTGCAGTTTTATAAAGAATACATTGAAGACCGATTGAAGCATCGTGATCAGATAAGACGTTGGGAAATGTACATGAATGGAAGACCACTCGATTCAAGAAGGGGTCGTCGAGAATAATCGACCCTTATGGGGAGATTGTTAGGATTGAAAAAGTATCGATTATGATACTTTAGTGGTTTATTTAATTTAGTAATGCTTAGACTTTATTTTTTATGTAATAGTTAGTTATGTAATAAGGTAATGTAAGCTTAAGTCAAAAATAGCTTACGTACCAAAGATTAGGGACTAGTTAGCAATTATTAGGAAATAAAGAAGGGTGCTTAGCACTCTATAAATACCTCCTTCATCTAATGAAGGATGTTAAGGCTTGTAATCACTTCTCCTCCCTTATTTCTCTTTTCCTTTTTATAAAATTGAAAATTAGTGAAACTTGCCTTCCTCTCTTAATCTCTTTATACTTAAAACCAAATTTCAATGCGTGATTCAATATCTATGACCTAACACACCTTTGATCCCTCATCATATCATTTGTTTTGTTCCCCGCCCAATACACCACTCTCTACTCACCATTTTCATCCTTTCTTTTTTTTTCTTACTAAAATCAAGTGGGTTTTTCATAGGTTTTCAACATAAACATTTGGCTCATTTAAGATCTACGGCTAGCAACTTAGCATAATGGTGTTAACCTCGTGGAAGAAACGTATTTTAATGGTTAAACTAACAGGACATGGGTTGTATGATGAAATCAAGCGAATCTATGGTAAGATTTTGAAAACAATTTTTTTACCTAAATTTTGTGTAACTAAACCATAATTTATATTTAGGGTTGAACATTTATTAATTAAAAAGGTTTAGTTTGATTTTTCAGCTTTTGAACCAAAACAAGTTTAGCATATGTATTAACCATGGTGGAAGCTTTAGATGGTTTCTAGGTCGATAATATGGTGGATGTAAAAAAGATATTTTCGATTTTGCGGATATGGGTGTGTTTTCAATCCATGAACCGGATAAGATGTTGACTGAGTTAGCCTACACTGGTGAAGAAGAGCGTTCGTATTATCAATGTTTGAGACCAATGAGTGACTTAAACATGTGTTTGTTTGTTTAGGTAGTGATGATGATGTCTGTCGTTTATCTACCTTTATTATTAGTTTTTTATGTTGTTAATCAGTTAAAACTTACATCACAAATGTTCACGTTGTTCTATCATTTCATCATTTTTTTACAAGATCACAATGTTCATCAGTTAGATCACGTTTTTCATCAATTTTTTTTTGAAGAAAAACTTTTTTTATCATGGTGTTCATCGTTTTCTAAAAAAATCACGTTATTCGCCAATATTCTATAAAAAATATTAAATAAATAATAAATGATAATTTTCATCAATTAAGAGTGAAATAGCAAAAAAAATAAAAATAAATAAACAAGCTAACAAAAGTAAAATAAGACACTTGTCACCATGTGATGACTTTTTAGATTTTTTTAATACTTGCACACTGATAGGATCCTAACCCGAATCTCTACTGCATATAATGCAAAAAAAATTACTTAATCTTTAAAAAGCTTTAAAAAAATTGGTTTTATAAATGGGTGAGGGATTTCAGACTCTGTGATCGCTACCCAAGGCTTTTCAGGGTAGAGAGATAAGGAGGTAGCCATTGGTAGGATTGGTAATTGGGTTGGAGAAATTTGGTCTTGGAATTGGGATTGGGCTAGTCATATCAGGGGAAGGACAGGTGGCGAGTTGTTAGAGCTACAAAATTTAGTTGAAAATGTAAGTTTGACCCAAACTAGTAGAGATAGCTTGGAGATGCAGTCTCGACACAAATGGTGAGTTCTTAGTAAAATCCCTCTCAAAGTGAATCGAGAACAGGAGTTCTAGTGGAGTTTCAGTTCCAACTCAAACTGTATGGTCTAAAATTGTTCCTAGAAAAGTAAATGTGTTTATTTGGAGGGTGCTAAAGAGGAGAATTTCGGTGAGGTTTTAATTAGAGAAAAAAAGATATCGACCTCGAAAACTATGCTTTGCCCATGTCGTGACAGTAGCGTGGAGATTCGTTATGATCACTGTATGGTCCTAATGAAAAATAGCACAAAAAAGATCCAGGGAATTCATCTTTGCTTGGTGGGGTTGGGTCTGTGGGTGATAGCTCACTTCTCAACGACAGGTTAGATTCTAAATCAATATAAGGGGTGAATCCGTGGTGAATAGTGATAAAACGAAGTGATACGAAAGATTTATGGCAAGCGGTGCTATGGGTTACCAGGTATTATATTTGGAAAAACAGGAATGCTCAGGTGTTTAAAAATAGATGCGACTCGGCTTTAAGAGTTTTTCACGAAGTCCGGCTAAGGTCGTTTGAGTGGATTTGTAGAAGGGCTAAGAAGCAGAATTTTAGATGGGAAAATGGATAGAAAGACCATATAATTGTGGAACGATTATGGTGGATGATCACTGATGTATTTATGTGCGGATTTGCCGTGTTTTGCTTGTTCCAGTTTTGAGTGTGTTGCAAAAGGTTTGAGTGTAGCCGAAATGGTTTGTGTCACAGTCCTGCGTTTTTGGTTTGGTCTGCTTTTTTCAGCTGTTGATTGTCTACGATTTGTGATGGTTCATGTTTCTCCGTTTGTTGAGTTTTCGCGAGGTCGTCTTTAAGTCTTTCAATATTTCTGTGATATGGAATGCTCCTGTGTTGTTTTGTTGCTCGTGTGTCTCTTAGCCCTGAAGGCATGCTGATGTTTTTTTATGTTGTTTGTTATTAGGCTTGCTATTAGTGCTTGCATAGGATAATGTTTTTGTTGTTTATGTTGAGGAGAATTTTAGTTTGGGTATAGTCTTATGTAGCTTGGATCGTTTGGTTTCTGGTTTTTGTCAAGCTCCTTGCTTGACTCTATTGGGTATGAAATGAGATTTAGATTTGGTATAAGTATGAAAGTAAATGGATAGAATTGGAAAAATAATTATAATAATAATGTTATTTTAACAGTTAGTGAAAAAATATAGATTAAATTTTATTTATCTTATCAAAAAGAAAATGAAGAGAAACATATGGCCCATCATTTCATATAATTTATTTGAAAAACAACCATCTATCTTCCTATGGAAGGCCTATATTTTTTAACAATGATACCTAAATCTCCAAGTAAAAGTTTTAACCAAACACTTACGTAGTGTTTGGTATGATGTAATGAAAGTTGGAATGGAAACGGTTATTACGATTGAATGAAAAAATCTTGTTTGTTTACAATTATACAATGTAATGCTTCATTACAATGAATGACTCATTACATCAAAAACTATCCTTTTCATTCCATAGGGCCCCCTCCTTTTTTTTCATTACGTCAGTAATGTAATCAAAATTACATAAAAGTTCACCATTAACTAACCACATTAAATACATTTCTTATTAACTATGGACATTTTAGTCTTTATCTTATCGATTGCATTACGTCCTATCATACCAACCAAACATTATTAATAAGGGTAATGAATTATTACATTACATCATTTATTCCATTACGTCGCTTATTCCATTCATTTAATGTTTCATTACATCCTACCAAACGAACCCTTAGTTTAAGGAATCACTCCATTTCTTTTATTCCATACCCCCAAAAGTTTACAAAAAATTATCTATATAATGACTTATGTATATTTGTGGATGCATATAAGAAAGAAAAATCAAAAGTAAACTTAAAAATGCTATTAAATTTATGATACATCATCTTGTAAAAAATTTTGTTTAAATTCTTTTGTGATTCTAATATTCCTCAACGTGTAATCCTTAAAATACATATTTTAAAACTTAAATTAAATAATTTAAGAATAATTTTTAATATAGTCTAAACTACTTTATAATGTATTTGGGAAAATTTATAAAAGAAAATCTTAAAAATATAAAGACAACACGCATTACTATAAAATGAAGTTTTAAAAAACTTGACTCAATAATTAATTTTTACAAGACACTAATTGCATTATAACGTAAATTAATGACACATTAAATTTTAGTGTTAAAATGAATATTACAAACTTACAATAATATATATATATATATATAAAATATAATATATATATATATATATATAAATAATATAGTTGTAAGGGCATGTAGGTTTATGAAAATGTCTATAAATATAAAAAGGTTTATGTTTTATTTCAACCATAGTGGACACTCATTTTATGTCTATGTAGAATGAAGAGGTCCTAATTCTTGAACCTCTTTATAAATTAAATGCATTTAATTCATTTGTTATAAAAGACATCTTATAAAGTTGTAAAGGTTTATACCATAATGAATGTACGTTTATTATATCAAAAGGTCTAAAAGTTATTGGTTATAAAAGATTTACCATAGTAGATGTTCTAAACTTTATAATTAACATTCACTTTTTACTAAGTTTAAATGAATATAATTATACATATCTACATTTGTATTAATATATTTACAAAAATGTAACACACA
>BQNB010037560.1:0-20849 GCA_026074375.1 Tanacetum coccineum
AAAAGTAGTCCAAATATCTTCTCTAAACAATTTTATGCAATAACGGTTATATAAACGTTTAAAATAGTAATTGAATAAATATTTTTAATTAATTACTAGATTCACCTTGATTTAATTTCATCAGAAACATCAGCACGTATCTCATGAAACAAACTTAATAATTTTGATGGTCTTTTTGGAGGTACACCTTATGGGGAACAATAGAATACAACTGGTGAGAAGTCATCTATGTTTCTCAAATTTTTATTAAAGCAAGTAGGTGCATTAATCTGAAATAAAAAGAAATATAATAGTGTTAATTCTTGAACTACATTAGATTGTATATAAATTATTATGTAAACTAATATTATAATAAAATGAATTACATCCTCGATGTTTATTTCAGACAACTGCTACTCTCATTTGAGTATGTTGAAAAAAAAATCATCAACTCATGTCTTTCAACATCTTCATTCTATTTTCACTTCTGCAATTTTTGTAATTGCTTTGAACTTCCTGGCGATTCTTTTTTTTTTAACGGCGGATATTATTAAAAAACTAGCAAGAAGATAGAAAAGGATTACATATAAGGAACTAACAGAGGATTTTGTATCCAGTTAGTCCAAGAAATGATCAACTTTCTATATCTATTGGAGAACCAAACATAAGAAAGATCAACTATATTATCAAAAATGTCTTGTCGAATATGACGTTTATGATCAAAGATGCAACTGTTGTGAAACTTCTAGATAGACCACGCCGTGACACCCAAAATAGATTAAACAATATGCTTACCTTGAGGATTAATTCAAAGATCATCTACCCATTCGAAAATAGCAGCAAACGAATTTATAACAGGAGGATGAGGTCCAACCACATAAAGACTTTATGCCATAACTCATAAGCTAACGAGCATTTCCATAAAACATGGTCTATGTGCTCTGGATTTTAGAAGAGAGACTAAATCAATACCTTTCCTGCTTAGATTCCAGCGTGTTGGAAGGCGATCTCGCAAAGCTCTTCAAACCATTATGTTGACCTTTTTTATAATATAGCGAATCCATCTAGTAGGGGAATGAACATCAGCCAAAATGAAATTATCAATATGAACACGAGTACCTTTAACGGGGAAAGAATTAGTATCGTCGATGCTCCATTCCCAAACATCATGAGAATTTTCAGAAATATAAGAGCTATTCAAAAGATCATAAATAGCTTGAAGTTGAGATATCAAAGAACCTCCTGTAATAGGCCTCGACCACGACCATGACCAAGAGCCGTTGATCCATCGATCTCTAACAAAGCAATCTGGATCAGAATCTAGACAAAACAACCAAGGAAAACAAGTACTTAAAGAAGAATCCCCAATCCAAACATCGTGCTAGAATTTAATACTTACGCCATTGTTTAATTTTTTTCAGGTTGGAATGAAGAATTATCCCTTTATCGTGCATATCCTTAATGGAGTTAACAATCCTTGCCCACATAGAATTCTTTTGAAGATTGTTGAAAGAAGTTCGATCGGTTGAAGGGCCATGAATGGAAGAGATGACTTTAACCCAAAGGGCGTGATGGTTATGGACATATCTCCATCTCTAATTTTGGATGCGAGAAAGGTTTAAGGCTTGTAAACTTCCAATCCAGAGACCTCTATATTTCTTAGAGGCGAGCACAGATTTCCATTCGATCCATTTCATCTTTCTTTCTTTATCAGTATATCCCCAAAAGAATTTATCCCTCATGGCTTCGAGACTATTTGCAATGGTAACCGGCATAAGGAAAAGCGATAAATAGTATATTCCCAAGGCTCCAAGAACCGAAGAAACAAGAGTAGATCTATCGCCTATTGAAAGAATTGAAGCTTTCCATTTAGATAAGCGGTTTTTTAACTTAGCTAAAATAGGATCCCATCCTTTAAGCCTAGACATGTTCATGCCTACTGGCAATCCTAGGTATATGAAAGGAAAAGGCTGAGATTTGTAGCCCGTTAATGAAGCTAAGTTTCTCACATCATCAGAATTTACCCCTACGTCATAAAGATTAGATTTATGCAAATTCAATTTAAAGCCCGATACCTGGTGGAATCATTGTAACAATTGAACCATACCATGGATGTTTGAGCTAGACCACTTACCAAGAATAAGAACGTCATCTGTGAATAGTAACAATTGAACTTCCTGGCGATTCTAATTGAAACAAATAACAAATATTATGATAAACAAGTATTATGATGTTTAAAATCATAATACATCTATAAAAGCAATATGTATAGTTACTATATAATTAACCACTCAACCACTCAGGGGTGGTCTAGTGGTAAAACGACTTACAAGAATCACACTAAAAGGTGTGAGGTCCCAAGTTCTATTCCTGCTAGGTGCAAACAACTCTGAAGTGGCCGCGCCAACCTCCTGAAAAGGGAAGGCTTTACTTGGTTTGAGTTTGTGTGGCGGTGGGTTCAAACCCCGTGGATTAGTCATCCTAAAGAGCGGAAACCATGGTTATCGAAAAAATATATATAATTACCCACTCTTAAAATCATAATTTTTATGTTCAATACATTTAAAATCAGAGTATCACCACTTTCCTTCAAACTCACCACCACTACTATATCCACCACCACCAGACTTAATAGCAGACTATAAAAAAACTTAATTATAATATTAGTATTATTCAAACATTTAATATCAGAGTATCATCACTTTCCTTTAGACATAATATCAGACTATAAAAAAACTTAATTATAATGTTAATACATCAATAATTTTCTATACAAAAATAATTAATTACTTTATTAATATTAGTATTACTCAAATCAACATAAAAGTCTTTTGAAGCATGTTTTCAGTTAAGGCACTTAATCACATTCTTAATATCGTAGTTCATATAATGACATTCTTATTACTAAAACGGTTTATAATTTTTAGACTTTTAAACAAGTATTATGATGTTTAAAATCATAATATATCTATAAAAGCAATATTTATAGTTAATATATAATTACCCACTCTTAAAATCATAATTTTTATCTTCAAAACATTTAAAATCAGAGTATCACCACTTTCTTTGAAACTCACCACCACCACCAGACTTAATATCAGACTATAAAAAAATGTAATTATAATATTAGTATTATTCAAACATTTAATATCAGAGTATCATCACTTTCCTTCAGACTTAATATTAGACTATAAAAAAACATAATTATAATGTTAATACTTCAATAATTTTCTATACAAAAATAATTAATTATTATATTAATATTAGTATTATTCAAATCAACATAAAAGTCTTTTGAAGCATGTTTTAAGTTAATTATGATTAATTTCTTTCAAAAATTGATCCTTTTCAGCTTTAGAATCATCAACCTTACGAGCTAATTGTCGTTCGAGAACAACTTTCATATTTTCAAGTTTTTTATAATACGCTTCAAATTTAGATGTTCTGTTTAACAATTCAAGCTTGACATCATCAAAATCTTTTGTCGGTTCAGTTAAAATCTTTTCAAGCTCGACAATTTTTGTTTGAAGCTCACATTTTGCATTTTCACACATATTCTCCCCCGATTCCTTTTCAAGTTCAAAAATATGTCTCTCAAGCAATTGAACTTGAAGAGGAATCATCTTTACCCAAAATGTGATCAATCGTGAATTCAGACAATGTAGACCTCAAATTTTCTTTCTTGTTTTGTGTTACGTTTGAACTTTGTGTCTCAACTCATAAATTTTTGATTGAATCAAAAAAAATTGTAAACCAACTTCAAGTGTTCATTCTCTTTAATTAATGAAGCCACTTGATGTTCCAACTCGATGATTTGAGTTTCAATTTTATCCATATCGACCTTAATTTTAACTTTATCACATTGATTAGTCTCATCCCTTGAAATTTGAATTGACTCAAACAAATCTTTATAAGTCTGTTTCAAATGTGCATTTTCAATTTGTAATGATGCCAACAAAAATTCATTTTCTTTTTGCAATGTTTTCAAAGATTTATTTTCTTGAGTTTTATGTTGAAGTGCTATTTCAAAAGCAATGCTTTGTGTCTCAACTTTGGAAAAATCTATTTCAAGTTGAACAATTCGTTTTGACAACTTTTCTTTGACTTCAACATCATCATTTCAAAACTTATCAACATCTTTTGACTCTTTTGAAAATCGTTCAATCTCTTCTTTGTTCTTAATTTCCACGTAAGATTGCATGACAATATTCTTAACATCATTAGCTATGTTTGCTTCCAAGAGTTGATCAATCTTATTTTACAAAATTACGTGGAAATTAATGCGTTTAACTTAAGACTTATATCTAGTTAACTTGATCAAATGTGTCACTCAAATAATCCAGTTACTATTATGTCAAATCTATTTTGTTTATCAAATAACGTAAGCGGATTTCTCCATCCAAACGATAAAGATCGTAGACAAATCTTTAAAATCATATAACATATAATGGGTCTTTCAACCTATACCGTTATAAGCATGCAATCAAAGTTGATAAGATAAGATACGATAGGGTTTCAACATAAGCTTAAGATTAAGAAGATTGCAATGATACCAAATACTTATTCATTATATTAACTTCACCGAGTAGTCATGGAGAAACAGGAAACATATTATGCTTGGGTAGGAAAATGGATCAAACTCCACCCGTTACAAGTATTGGATCTTACTTAGATCTTTATTTACTAAATACTATGGTGTTTGTTCTTCGTTCTTGATGGACTTTGATCTTCAACTCAAGATGCTTGAGAGAGAATTGTTTGTTGATTGATTATGTGTAGAATGCTTCAAATAGTGTGAAATTCGTCTCTATTTATAAGCTGAGAAGGGGTCGAAGTGCGGCGCACATTATAAAATATGCTGCGTACTTAGCCTAAGTCGGTGGAACTTTAATTAATGCTGTAAAGAAGTGCGGCGCACTTTTGTAGAAAACCGGCGCCCTTGGAGTGTAAATACAGATTTCATTTAATTCCATTTAATTCTATTTAATTCGAAGGGGAGTGCGACGCACATTTCTGGAAAACTAACGCACTTCTTGCATTATGTGCGGCGTACTTCTTTATATTTTAAGCTTCAGTCCTTTCTTTTCTTCTAACTTGTCTTCTGATGGGTATAAATACTTGTATTTTAATCTTTTTGAACTCGGGATGTCTTCAAGTAAACCTGCACATATTTCATGTTATTATGTACCAAAAGTTCATGAGAAATGATGAAATATATACAAATAATGCCGCCAAAAACATGTATAATTTAGGCGTTATCAAATCCCTCCACACTTAGCTATTGATTGCCCTCAAGCAATTCAAGCAAGAAAACAAGATAATTTATCGTGACGTGGAGAAATATTAGATTTTAACAAGTGTTTACTGATTTTATAACGTTTCAGGCATAGACATATAACTGAGCACCTCACATAGGGAATGTGTTTGATTTTTAGATTCACTTAACTCACTCATATAGGGTTTATATTTGTGGAGTCACTCAATTGCACAGACATAATCTAAATAGCTACCATAGGCTTGTACAAGACACATTAACATGCCTGTTACGGCGTGAGCACCTATATAGAATCTCAAAGAGGTAAAACGTGATAATGATGAGGGTGAGTAACATACATTGATTCCTTGTGCCAAACTTTAGCCTTATACTAAGGCAGGAGGAACGAGCGGGTACACATTTGTATAAAAAACGGCACTTGCGTTGAAGTTAATGCAGACTTCATTTAATTCTCTAATTCGTTGGGAAGTGCGGCGTACTTATTTACATTTTCAGATTTAGTCCTTTCTTTTCTTCTAACTTGTCTTCTGATGGGTATTATAAATCCAGCTGTGTTTTGAGCTCGCCGATACGAATGTCTTCAACCCGTTACCCACTCTGCACATATTTCATGTTATTATTATACACAAAGTTTATGTGAAAATAAATGAAATATATAAATAACGCCGCCAAAAAAACATCGCCTATAATTTAGGCATTATCAAATCCTCCACACTTAGCTATTCTTGCCTCAAGCAATTAAAGAGCAGGGATTACTAAACAAGATGCCAATCCTTAGTCCGGTAACGTGGAGGAATAGTAGATCCCTTGATAAACAACGCAGTTTACTGATTTTATAACGTTTCACCTACGGCATAGACATATAAACTAAGCACCATATTAGGGTCATTGTTGCATTTTTAGATTCATCAAGTCATGAACTCAACTATAGGGTTTATATTTGATGCGAGTGCCATTCAATTGCACCCAAACATCCTGCTACTCTAAATGCTACCATAAGGCTTGTACAATGCACAAAGCTGTGTTCTAAGAAAACATGCCCGTTTGTGGCGTGTGCACTAGACATAATCTCAAGAGGTTAAAAACGTGTAATGATGAGGGTGAGTAACATATATTGATTCCTTGTGCCAAACTTTAGCCTTATACTTTGATTTTTTTATACCAAATGATTACTAAGGCAGGCACGAAACTTCTTTCATTTAGCTTTTTTTTCTTGAACTTTAGATACTTCAGTGGGATAGCACTAAAAGGGAGTGCTGCAGATACCGGAGTTACATGGGATTTATTTTACCTCTGAACATATGATTTTGTCTATAAATTAACCTCATTGCGGTCTAGTAAATGATGATCAAGCAAAAGTTCTGAAGCTACTAAATTATCAGCTCACTCATATAATTTTCAACCAATACCAATGCTCTAGAAAAGGCAACAAACTACAAGTACACAGCCGTAACGACGGATGAGACACTTGCATCTGCATTCAAACCTTAACCTGAGAAAGCTAACGGCAAAAATTATCTTAGGTGTCAAAGATGGACACCCGAATTCCTTAAGGTTTAATTCCTCACAATTTAGTAGAGTATTTGTGCTAGTTATAATGTCAATCCGGTTAGATTTTCCTTAATAAGTAAATACATTTTTTTAATTTTGGAAGAAATTTTATAATTTGATTTCATAAAATTATCAGTTGAAAACTTTGCTAGATTGCAGGGCAAACATAAAGGGATATGATTAATTTTTCCTATTTAGCTTCCCCTCCACACTTAAGTTGAACATTGCCCTCAATGTGAGAACTGATAAAAATTAAAATAAGGAAAATTAAGGGAAAACAGTACTTCCTGGGGCATAACGTAATGAAGCTGTGAGTGGGCTATATTTGAGCAAGCGCCATAATTTTCCAGATTTAACACTATGTTACCTGCAAAAAGTAAACAAACAAAACAAACAAAAAAGAAAATATTTTTGTTTTTTTTATGTGAGGAAGAACTCCTCCACACTTAAGATAAAGCATAAGCCAGACTAGTACTTCAGGGGTCTAGTTTTTGTGAAAGAAGGGAGTGACTTCTTCCCTTTGGTCATTGTATACGTCCTTCATGGTATAGTTTAAGTCTGTGGCTGTTAACAATGAACATTTTTCCATCTTTTCCATATAGTTCAACATATCCGGATGGATATTAATGTTTTACTGTGTATCGTCCAGGCCATCGAGATCTGAGTTTCAGCTATTTAAATTTATACTTAGAGTGAAATAGCTGCACCTTGTTTCCATGTTTGAATTCTTTCCTTATTTTGAGTTTTCTATCATGCCAGACTTTGGTTCTTGCTTTGTATAGATGTTTCATAAGCTTGATGTCGGAGTTCGTCTAACTCGTGTAACTGGAACATTCTTTTCTTACCAGTGGCGATGAGGTCTGGATTACAGTTTTCAGGGCCTAGTATGCATGGTGTTCAATTTCAATTGGTAGATGGCAGTTTTTACCGTATATGAGCTTGTATTGTGTGGTACCAGTAGGTGTTTTATAAGCAGTACGAAAAGCCTACAGAGCATCATCGAGTTTTCTTGACCAGATAGCGGGATTATCTTTTACGGTTTTTTCAAGAATTCTTTTAAGGGCTCTGTTTGTATTTTCAACTTGACCACTTGTTTGAGGATGATATGATGTAGAGAAACGATGGGAAATTCCATATATTTTCATGGTCTTTTCCATTATCTTGTTAGAGAAATGAGTACCTCGGTCTCTTATTAGAGCTTTAGGCACTCCGAAACGGCAGAATAGTTTTTCAAAAATGAAATAACAACTCTGGTATCATTAGTTGGAAGAGCTAAAGCTTTGGCCCATTTAGATACATAGTCTACAACAACTAGGATGTATTTGAATTTGTATGATTTCGGGAAAGAGTCGATACCCCATATGTAAAATATTTTGCATACTTGAATGCTATTTAAGGGCATTTCATCTCGTTTTGATATATTCCCAGTTTTTTAAAATACTTCGCAAATGAGAACTAGAGTATGAGCTTCTTTAATGATTGTTGGCCAGTCAAAGCCTGAGTCTAAGACTTTTTTAGCTGTGGTGTTTGGTCCATAATGTCCACCAGTCGGTCCATGGTGATATTGATCAAGAATCGTATGTGTTTCTGGTCCTGAGACATAGCATCTAATCATACCGTCTTAGCATACTTTGAAAATGTAAGGATCTTCCCAAAAATAGTTTTTGAGGTCAGAAAAGAATTTGTTCTTTTGTTGGTACGTCATCCCTTTAGGTATAATATTACCCACCAAATAGTTTGCAAAGTCTGCGAACCATGGTGTGTCATTAGTGGTTATTTCCATAAGAGTTTCTCTAGAAACGTTATCGTCGACAACACTGTCATCACTTGTCTCATCATTTTCAATTCGAGATAAGTGGTCGGCGGCAACATTTTTTGCACCTTTTTATATTTTATTTTGATATCAAATTCTTGTAATAGCAGTATCTAACGTATAAGACGTGGCTTATCATCTTGCTTTTTGAATAGGTGTCTCAAAGCTGAGTGATCGGTGTAGACAATTGTTTTGGATGATATCAGATAAGGTCGAAATTTGTCGAATCCAAAGACTACAGCCATCAGTTCTTTTTCAGTAACTGTATATTTTTGCTGAGCTGCAATAAGGGTTTTGCTTGCAAAATAGATGGGGTGAAATTGTTTTCTATGTTTTTGACCTAAGACTGCTCCAACAGCGAAATCACTTGCGTCACACATAAGTTCAAATGGAAGATTCCAATTTGGGCTTACGATAACAAGAGTACATGTGAGTTTTTCTTTTAACGAATTGAATGCTTTGTAACATTCATCATTGAATTCGAATGGGGTATCTTTTTTAAGCAATTTAGTTAGAGGACGGGAAATTTTTGAGAAGTCTTTGATAAAACGTCGGTAGAAATCGGCATGTCCTAAAAAACTTCTAATGCCTTTGACATTAGTAGAGGGTGTAAGTTTAGAGATTATGTCGATCTTTTCTTTGTCTACATCAAGGCCGACTCCGGACACTTTGTGTCCGAGAACAATTCCTTCTTTAACCATAAAGTGACATTTTTCCTAGTTAAGAACCAGATTTGCATTCTTGCAACATTGAAGCATTTTATCAAGGTTATTTAGACAGTTATCGAAGGAGTTTCCAAAGACTGAGAAATCATCCATAAATACTTCTACGAATTCTTTGATCATGTCATGAAAGATAGCCAACATGCACATTTTGAAAGTAGCAGGAGCATTACATAAACCGAAGGGCATTCGTCTATATGCGTATGTTCCGAAAGGACATGTGAACGTTGTTTTTTCTTGGTCTATAGGATCTATTGGTATTTAAAAATATCCAAAAAAATCGTCAAGGAAACAGAAATATTTATTTCCTGCGAGTCTTACTAACATTTGATCCATGAATGGCAAAGGAAAGTGGTCATTTGTTGTTGCTTCATTGAGTTTATGATAATCGATGCATACTCGCCAACCTGTAATGGTTCTTGTTGGGACAAGTTCATCTTTTTCGTTTGTGACAACTGTAATACCACCTTTCTTTGGTACACAGTGGATGGGGCTTACCCAAGGGCTATCGGAGATTGGATATATAATACCAGTGTCGAGAAGTTTAACGATTTCTTTTTTAACAACTTCTTGCATATTAGGATTTAATCATCTTTGTTTTTAAACAGCTGGCTTTTTGTCAACTAAAAGTTGTATTTTATGTTTACAAAAAGATGGGCAGATTCCAGGAATGTTTGTGGTTTTCCAAGAAAAGGCTTACTTGTAACTTTTGAGAACAGATACTAACTTATTTTTTTTTTGTTTAGAGAGATGAGATGATATGATCACAGGAAGAAAATAAGGTTCTTCCAAGAATACATATTCTAAGTTATCAAGAAGAGGTTTGAGTTCAAGATCTCAAGGAGGTTCTTCGAGAGATGTTTTGATTCTATGATCAGTGTTAAAGTTGATTTTCTCGAATTTTGGTTCGTCTTCATTGAAATTAGATTTAGAGTTTTCATCAGCGGTCATTGCCATGAATTCATCGAATTTAGCAAAGAGTTTTTCTTCGAGGATGGTTCCTTCGATGGAATGGAGGATTTTACTTCCTTCATCAAGAAAAGCATCGGAATCTTCTTTTAAGATTTCATCGATAACATCAATACTGAAACATGTATCATCATTTGAATAGGAGTGTTTCATCGCATAATCGGTTAAAAAGATCATTCGTTCAGTACCAACTTCGAGATTGAGTTGTTTCTGTTTAACTTGAATTACTGCATCTGCAGTATGGAGAAAAGATCTTCCTAAGATTAGGGGAACTTTATTGTCTTCTTCCATTTCGAGAATAACAAAATCCATAGGAAAGGTGAATTTACCAACTTCACTGAGCATATTTTTAGTTATTCCAATAGGGTGTTGGAATGATCGGTCGGCCAATCCTACGCTCATTTTAGTAGGTTTGAGAGTCTCGAGAGATAGTTTCGCGTATAAGGAATATGGAATGAGATTAATGCTAGCACCAAGGTCGGCTAAAGCATTGCATGAGAAAGCTTTGCTGAAAGTGCAAGGAATAAGGAAAGATCCAGGGTCTCCATGTTTCGGTGGAAGTTTGTTTTGAATCATAGCAGAACTTTCTTCGCTCAGGAAAGCGGATAAGATTTGTTCTAGATTGTGCTTACTACTTACAAGTTCTTTGAGAAACTTGCCATAGTTTGGCATTCCGGCTAAGACGTCGACAAGAGGTATGTTGATTCGAACGGCTCGAATCATGTCGAGGAATTTTCCATAATAAGCTTTCATTTTTTATTTTCTAAGGCGTTGAGGATATAGGATCTTTGGTTTGTATGGTTTAGGTATCGGGGTTTCTTTTACTGGTTTGGGAGTTTGAGATTTTCGTTGAGGTGTAGATTCTTCTTCCTCGTCGTCACTATCGAAATTGATAGGAGTTTCAGAATCATTTTGTTGATCGTTTAGGTTGGTAGGTGGATCATAAGATTTACCACTTCGTGTAAATACGACATTTACATGCTCATTTCGAGCTTGCGGCGGTTGATAAGGTTTGGATGAGCTACCTTTTGGGTTTGGTTAAGTGTTACTATGAAGAGATCCGGAAGGTCAAGCAGATTGCTTGTCAGCAAATCTGTCGAATTTAGTTGTAACACCCCCAAAATACGATACACAGCGGAATACAACATTTGGGGTGCTACTTCATAATACATGCACACGAGTCACAATAAACGACCAAATGATTCGTTTATAAGACAAAGATTTCCTTTTTATTTATTTTAAGAGAATCAGAGTTACATAGGTCCCAAATAACTTTAAAAATTTCTTTTCTAATAAGTCGCAGCACGACTTTCTTACAATCACCTTTTTATAAAATGTAATAATTATCACCCATACACAGTCCTTGATATCCGCGTTTCGTTCCTTCCAAGCCACCAACAGCTCCTAAACCTGAGATACATGCTTAGAAACGTCAACAAAACGTTGAGTGAATTCATAGAGTTTACAAATAACAGTCAGAATGCATATTTGGTTCCACAAAATAATTATAACATTGCTAGCAAGGCAAGTTATATCATGATTTCCACTAACATGAGCCCGTGTACCGAACTTTAACACATTTATCATTTAGGATAAAATACTGACCGAGAAGTATGCCACCACCCCTAGTCTCAATACAAAATGTCCGTTACAGGGTGTTCACAATCGAATTCAGACCCCGGACAAGGTTGTCAAACCCAATAGATCTATTTAATACATTCACGTTTACCTCCTCGGTAATTAACGGTCACACAGTAAAAGGCATATACTCATAGTATGAAATCATATCACGCATCAAAACACATTACGTTCAAATTTTCAAATCAAGCATGTATCACCCTCGCGGGTTATAAAACATTTAAAACAGTTTAAAACCGAGGCTATGAATTCACCTTAATCGAAGCCGAAGATCAAATAACCGAAACAATCACGAACTACTCAACAACAAACTCAACCGCGACCTATAATTTATGTCGCTTGATTACTATACAATAAGGTACGATTGAATAGTGTGTACATCGCAACTATTGAAATAATATAAATATACATCCACATGTGATGAGAAATCCACTTGCGCATCTTAGATCTTAAACCCCGCAAAATTGAGTACGATCATTCTTTTTCTTACACGTTACAATACTTTATTGAAAACTTTCTATTTTCGGAAACTTTCTATTTTTTTCGGAAAGTTACCATTTTTAGTAAGTCCCGTCATCTAATTCTATTTATAACAATATTTATTTATCTCGTCGAACTTTCGACGCCCAACAAGTTGTTAATTTCTAGCATCGGAGTTATATCCCGAATATTACAAAATTACTATTTTTAGTCTTTCCATTTTTAGAACCGACCAATGGTCTCAAAATAATTACTTGCATAAGAATATTAATCGATATTATTTTATTAATCGAAGTCGTCCTTATAACGTGTTAACGTTGATTTAAAATCTCCGTTAACTTTTATGTTGACTTTTCATACATATAATATATTTATTTTCTAAATCGCGACTAGTCTAGTTCCTTCGTTAGAAATCGTTAAATCAAAAATACCATTATCATAATACTTAATAGTGATTACTATCTTTATAAAAACTCACAAGTTCCATATTAACCCATTTTACATAATAAAGTCAATGTTTGACTTTATTTGACTTTTATAAATATATATACTTTTTACTTAGATCTGACCCGTTCAAAATGACCCGCTATATCACATTTTCATGACTCGGACGCTAAGGAGATTTTGTGTAAAACGACGTTCTGGATAACTTTTTAGTTTTAGCCGAGACTTGAATTTCAAAAGAAATTGACCAAAATGCCTTTACAAGATTCTGCTGGAACTTATTATATTTTTAATATAGTGTAAAGTTTGACTTTCAGTTTTGACCCGTTATCATGCGATTTTAAAACTAATAAACCTCGCTGCAAAGTAAAACGACATTCCGAACAACTTTCGTGTTTCGCCGGAAGGCTAAAACGGACTCGAAAGTGCTCAAATCGGACTATAAAATTTCTGTCAGCTTTTTAATATTTATTACTAGTGCTGAATTTTCTAGTTTAAAGTGTATATCTCGATTTCGCTCTAGATTCTTCGTTATTAGGAGTTAGAAGCTCCATTTTATATCAAAACGATCGTAAAAATAAACTCTATCATATTTATCAAACAAAAGTCAAATTTTACAAAATCTCGAACCTCAAAATTCGTGTCAAAATTTCTGCCCAAATCTACACGTTACAAAATGCGCCAAAAACCATTTTCGACACAAAAATCCATTCACGCCATATCTAAAATAGCCTATAAACAATATCCAATTTGCTCAATCAACCAACAACAAAATCTAAACTAGACGACGCAAGATCCCTCGGACTTCATCACATGCAACTACCAAGAGTCGATCGAATCACAAAAATAAAAGTAACTCTAATATTAGATTTACTTACAAAGCGTAAATAAGCAAGATCGGAATAAAACTCGGACTCGCCTTGTTCCCTCTTATCTTAGCCGCGGCTCGAAACAACCAAAAACACCAAAACCTTAACTTTTTGTTATTCAAATCTTTACTAGCCCTTTTTAATATTTTTCCCACTAATCCTTATTCCACCACTTTGACTAGAATCCTCTAGTTCAAGTAAAAATAAAAAACCTTGTAAACATTAATGCATGTAGCTTTTTCTTTCATGGATGATTATAAAATCATCATCTAAACATTAATTGATAGTTGGAAGGACAAAAACACTAAGTGTGTGTAGGTTGTGGGTTCGGCGAGCACCAAAGGGGAAACGAAAGACAAAAAAACAACTAAGGCTTGATTCTAGCCTAGTTTAGATCATCATTTGAGTGATATAGAAAGGGGTTTCAAGCTCAATATTTTTTATGGATGATTTTGTTTGTGTGTGTGTACCGTCGGACAAGAGAGAGCAAAAGGGAGTGATAAGATCGTTTAAGCTCAAGATTGATTAGATCTTATATATCTAGGATGAACAAAAACAATGATTGATAACACGCAACGGAATAATAAAGAACACAATCAAAGTTATCACAAGGTTTTCTTTATTGAATGATTTTCCTATTACCCCAACTATAATTTGGGGCTACACTAACTAACTATGGTGTACTATTCGACTCTCATCAGTCGACTATACTATGTAACTATCTAGCCTCTCATTGGGAGAGTTTTAGTTTTCTATGGATGGATCTTTCTAAATGTCTGGACCTCCTTTTATAGCATAAGGAGTCCTAAGCTTACAAGGAAACTAATTAATATATTAATGAGAGAATCAATTAATTATCTTCTCATTAATATTCATTTTTATCTTATTTTGACCAAATCTTTATTTTCTTCTACATCTTGTAGAACTTCATGATGACTATTTTGGTCCTTTTTGTTTCCATTTTGTTTCATTCTTTTATTCACTTTGTCTTATCAAATCAAGAATCCCAACAATCTTCCCCAATTTGATGATGACAAAACAAACAAAGTCTCGTACAAACTTCATCAAAAAGCCAAAGCTTCCCCTGAAGTTGAGATGTAATCATCTCCCTAAATGAAACAAAATCTTCAATGCTTCCCCTTGACTTAAGATAAGAATTGGAATCCTTGACTATGCCAACACACATAATAAGCTGCAAATCATATATCTGTAGTCTTCTTCCCCTTTTTGTAATCATCCAATAGGGGTCTTCTGTAGATATGCAACTTGTAAACACTTCCCCTCAAGTGGTGCATGTAGATGGTTAAACATTTATTCAATAAGCTTCCCTTTAAACCAATATGTTTACCATCTCTTGAATCTCGAACTCTGTAGGCTCTATGTAGTGATCACTGATGAAAAAAACTGAGTATAACGAGTTTGATAAAGAAGTATACTTCAACAAAAACTTTTCACCATCACAATATGGATTCAATTCAACTTAATCAACAGTTACTCATCTATTATCCATCACATACTCAATTCAATCATTCATCATTCTCTTCACATTTAATTTCAGTCTCAATGAATCTTTAAACCTCAATGTTCCACAAGTAATTCTAAAGTTGGCTTATTATCACCTCAAGTCCTACATAAACTTATGACTAGTATCACCATTTGGAGACCTCAAGGTATCTGATGTTCCTGTATTTTCTCCTGGAGATGATCCGATTGCTTGTCTCAATAAAGCAATGGATTTTCTAATGGCTGTAGCTTCTTCAAGGTTTCCTTCTACCAATAATTAGCTCAGAACTTCCTCTAATCTAAGAAACTAAGCCACTATTCAAGACGGCAGGGTTACAGTACAACAAGTTCAGGGGAGACAAGGGTAAAATTATTCTTTGTTACAATATAAGGGCACTGATACTAGTTTAAGGGGACTTAAAACAGTGGATATGCAAGAGTTGTTAAATGCTACAACTGCCAAGGTGAAGGACATATGGCTAGGCAATGCAGTCAGCTAAAGCGACCAAGTAATTTTGCATGGTATAAGGAGAAAGCAATGTTAGCAGAAGCTCAGGAAGCTAGACAAATATTGGATGAGGAGCAACTCGCATTTCTTGAAGATCCAGGAATTCTAGTAGATCAAGCTCAGACAATCATCCCTCACAATGCTTCTTTCCAGACTGAGGATCTCGATACGTATGATTCAGACTGTGATGATCTCTCGACTGCACAAGCGGTTCTTATGGCCAACATTTCTAACTATGGTTTTGACATTATCTCAGAGGTACATAATTCTGAAGCCTATTTGATTAATATGGACAATCAAAGTGTGCATGCATTGCAGGATTTTGAACAAGCACCAGTTATGGATTTTACAGATAATGAGATATCTAGTGATAGCAATATCATTCCATATTCTTAATATTTGCAAGAAACACAACATGTAACTGTTCAAGATACTAATTTGCAGGCACAACAAGATTTAATGATTTTATCTGTGATTAAACAAATGTCTGAAGAAATGTTTAATCATGTAAATAATTAGGAAAATGCTAATAAGGAACATAATAATGAATCAATAACCGCTGTAGTTAAGGGGGGGGAAAATAAAAAAAGAGTATAAGGAAAAGGCGTCAAAAAACTTTTGAACAACGTCTGAATTTTGACTTATGTAGTCAGTGAAAAATGATTTTGATGCTCTAATGGATGATATGTTTAGAGAGAAACTTCAATCAACAGAATAAATTGACTCACTTGAGCAAATCTTTCTAAAAAAATCAAAGAAAAGTAATATATATTCATAACGTTTTTAGTTTTTCAAAAATGATACAAAGAAAAGGAAAATTAAAATATCTTGGAAAATGAATTTGTTTTGGAAAAAGAAGATTAAGGAAAACTTGATATATCATTTGTAAAGTGGGTCATCTGCTTAGAGAGTGCACAAGTTAACTAAGCACAAGCGTTTTATGATATACACATAAACAAGCTCTAGGGTTAGCAAAAATCGTGTATCTTATGAAAAAGCTCAGCGGAATGGTAACCATTCCTTGTATGACAATGTTGTTTTGGTCCTAATACACATGTTGCTATGGCATGTGATTGATGATGAAGAAAACATTGATTTGGAAGAAGATATGTCGATAAAAAAATTGTTTTAAAAAGCAAAGATCCTAAAGTTATTAGAGGAAAGTTCTCACAATCATATCGGATTATGAAAATTAAAGAACTTAACTGATGTTTTTGAAAACATTTTTCTTTCAAAACAGAATTATCGACTGAACAAGATTTCTGGTTTTTCATACGCTCATTCCTAACATTGAACCTCTTACACCCACCAACTATTCATAATGGATGTTCCCAGTGAAATCTACCTAAGGTGAGTTTGGTGAATGCAAGCCTTAAAAAGCTTAAATTGCCACCTCACCAGTTTGACTCAGTGAGTGAATAAGAGGACATCTCAATAGTCTCTTAATGAAAAGGTGTGAATCGGGGGTTTGTAATACAAAAACTGTTTTTAACAATGAAATTATTCCATTTCTAAAATCTTTAAAAGACATCTTCAATGTGTTTGATAAAGATCTTCTAAATGAAATAACGGAAGTACAATTAGTTATTGATCAAATGGAAGCGTCTGTTCAACAGTTTTCAGTTGATAAAAAATGTTTGGAAATTGCTAAGAAATAAATTCTTTTGGAAAATGATTGACTCTTACAAAAAGTCATGTCTCAAGATGTTCTGTTAACTGTAATGAATTCTATGTCTTTGAACAATGATTCTTTCAATATGAAAATGCAAAAGTGTGATTTGTGTGAAAAGTGTTTGAATCTTGATGCTAAGCTTTCCAAATCAAAACATGCATATAATGATTTGTTCAAAAATTATTCACAACTTGAAAAACATTGTATTTCTCTCGAAGCATCAATGCAATTACAACAAGAAGTTTTTCAAAATGATGAATCTTGCGTTAATCAAAATGCTGTTGAAATTCAAGAATATTTTGAAATCAATGATTTGAAAGCTCGGCTACAAGATAAAGACAAGACCATTTGTAAGTTGAAGGATACTATTAAATCTTTGAGAGAGAATACCAAGGAAGAGAACGTTAATCCTGATAAATGTGATCTTGAGCCCATAAATAAGGAACTAGAAAATAGTGTGGCAAAATTGCTTTCTGAGAACGAACGTCTTTGTAATGAAATTAATCATGTGAAACAGGTTTTTAAAGATCAGTTTGACTCAATCAAACAGACACGTGTTCGTCATAAAGAACAAAGTGACTCTTTAATTAACAAACTAAACTTAAAATCTGTGGAAAATGAGGATTTAAAAGCTCAAATTCAAGACAAGGTTTTTGTGATAACATCATTGAAAAATGATTTACGAAAATTAAAAGGGAAAGAAATTGTTGAAAATGTTGTACACACACCTTCTGCCACCACTATTGCTCCAGGCATGTTCAAGCTTGATTTAGAACCGTTGCCTCCTAGGTTATTGCAAAATAGGGAAGTTCACATAGCCTATCTTAGGAACACTCAAGAACAAGCTAATATTCTTCGGGAAATAGTCAAACAAGCTAAGGCAAAACAACCTTTAGATAGCGAGTTAGACCTTGCCTGTAAGTATGCCACAAGAATTCAAGAGTTGCTTGTATATGTTCAAGATACGTGCCCTAATGCGATAACACCTAGTGCTAAGAAGGTTGTTGTCACACCCATGAACAATGTCAAGAAAGTTAGGTTTGCTGAACCTCTCACATCCTTAAGCAACAGTAAACAGGTAGAGTCTTCTAATACATCAGATTTTAACACACCTGTGTTGTCTTCTACAGGAGTGAAGTGTTCTACTAGTAATTGCGGATCAAAGCCTCCAGGCAATAAAAAGAATGATATGATCTCGCAAACACCAAGTAGGAACAAGAAGAATAAAGTAGAAGCCCAACCTAGGAAAGTGAATAAAGTGAATCGTGTTGTTAAGCATGTTTGTGATGTTGATGTTAAGCATTCATTGTCAAAAGCGAATTCTGAAATTCTCTGTGCTACTTGTAATAAATCGATGTTTGATGGTGTTCATGATAAATGTCTTCTTGATCTTGATCAAAATGGGAATAAATGTACTAAATCTGCTAAGAAACATAAAAAACAAAATATTTGGAAACCTACGGGTTATGTATTTACTAAAGTAAGATTTAAGTGGAAACCAACAAGCAGAACTTTCACTATAGTTGGTAACTCATGCCCTTTAACTAGGTTTACATCAACTAACTTAGTGCCTCCTAAGCAAACCACTTCCCACTCAGATGAAATACAAAGACCAGAGATAAAATTCTATAGCAGAAAACCTAAAAATGTTAGAAACATATGTTCGAGTAAAATAGCTAAGAATGTAGAATCTAAGAATGATAACCACTCGAAACCTAATCAAACTTGGGGATCCAATGCAACAGATATTCCATCGTCTTCTTCTTTTGTCAATGACAAGTTGTCCAGATCGTCCTCTGGTATCTGGACTCCGGTTGTTCAAAACATATGACAGGGAATCGCTCTCAGCTCATGAACTTTGTTAGTAAATTTCTAGGTTCAGTTAGATTCGGGAATGACCAAATTACAAAGATTATGGGGTATGGTGACTATCAGCTGGGAAATGTTATTATCTCAAGGGCATACTACGTTGAGGGGTTTGGACATAACTTTTTTTCTGTTGGAAAATTTTGCGGCGTGGATCTGGAAGTTGCTTTTTGGAAAAACACCTGCTTTATTTAGAATTTAGAAGGTGTTGATCTACTTTCAGGATCTAAAGACACAAATTTGTACATAATTTCTCTTGATGACATGCTAAAGGCTTCACAAAGCGTCAAAGACTAAAGACACAAATTTCTCTTGATGACATACTTTCAGGATCTAAAGACACAAATTTGTACATAATTTCTCTTCTATCCAAAGCGTCAAAGACTAAAACTGGTTATCTCATCATCGATTATCACATCTCAACTTCGGTACTCTTTACAAACTAGCTAAGATGGTCTTACACGAGGAATTCCAAAACTTAGATTTCAGAAAGATCATCTGTGTTCAGCATGTGCATTAGGAAAAAGAAAGAAATCCTCTCATCAACCCAAAGCTGAAGACACTAACCAAGAGAAACTATATCTTTTGCATATGGATATATGTGGCCCGATATGTGTGGCGAGTATTAACGGGAAAAAGTATATCTTAGTGATTGTTGACGATTACTCACGATTTACTTAGGTCAGATTTTTTAGATCAAAAGATAAAGCTCCTGAAGCCATCATCAAATGCATCAAAAATATTCAAGTTTGTTTGAATGCCATCGTCCGTAATGTTCGAACAAATAATGGAACCGAATTTGTCAATCAGACTTTTCGTGAATTTTATGAAAATGTTGGCATCTCGCATCTAACATCTGTAGCTTGCACTCCTCAGCAGAACGGCGTTGTCGAAAGGCGAAACTAAACTCTTGTAGAAGCTGCTCGTACAATGATAATTTTTTCTAAAGCTCCATTATTTCTATGGGCTGACGCAATCAATACAACTTGTTACACCCAAAACCGTTCTTTGATCCGTCTCCGATACAACAAAACTCCATATGAGCTTATGCAAGATAAGAAACTGGATTTATCATTTCTTCATGTCTTTGGTTCACTCTGTTATCTGACTAATGACAATGAGGATTTGGGTAAACTAGATGCAAAGGCCGATATTGGTATTTTCGTTAGATACGTGCCCACAAAGAAAGCGTTCAGAATCTACAACCGAAGTACCCAGAAAATTATAGAAACAATTCATGTGACGTTCGATGAGCTAACAGCAATGGCTTCTGAACAATTCAGTTCAGGACTCGGGCTTCATTCTTTGACTCTTGCTACATCCTGTTTAGGACTCGTTTCAAATCCTATTTCCCAACAACCTTGTATTCTACCAGAAAGAGATGATTAGGATCGTTTATTTCAACCTATGTTCGATGAATATTTCAATCCTTCAATAAATGCTTTTTCTCTAGTTCAAGAAGCTGCTGCTCTGAGAGCTGTGTGGTATGTGCTTAATTACACATACCTTTTACCTTTAAAAACGAGCTGAAATAACCAAAAACGGACCTAAAATGCCAAA
>BQNB010037560.1:24156-37572 GCA_026074375.1 Tanacetum coccineum
ATCTTACACAAAGACTCCTCACACTCCTCTGTTTCTTCATGAATATTGCCCTCCCTGTTATCCCTACTACACTATTATCCTCCTTTTTATTTCTTACACTACTTTTATTCTTTTTTGATATTGTTTGTGTTATTGATATTATGTATAGTGTCCTTGTATTTCAGAGGGACCTTTGAATTACATTTAGTCCTCATATCACAATTAGGGTTTATACAATTTGGGGTTTTTTGCATTTTATCATGAAAACATAATTAAAATCAAAACCAGCTAAAATTCAATCCCATGAACTTAGTCACACAATCTCTAATCAAATAGAATCAAAAACAAAACACAAAATCAAAAACATGATTTGGCGCCAAAAACTTTCAAAATCTAGCACAACGATCGAACCATCAACACTGCTTAAAACCTATACCAATATGATCGGAACATGATGAGGAACAATTTGGTGTGATTCGATTGGGTTTTTAACTGTTAGAATTGAAGAAATGATGAATTTTGTGTCGTAACTAACTTTTGGCGGGAATCGCCACTAGAGAAGGAGAGAGAAAATCAAATTAGTTTATATTTTTTTTTAAAGCAATTATAAATCTCTAGTTTAGAGGGGTTTTGTTTTTAAGCTAATTAAACTAATAAATGAAATTAAATCTAAACTAATGTGGAAACTCGTATAGGTAAATAAATGTGTTTACTTAATCATGCATGATCCTTAGTTTGCTTCTCCTAATTCTATTGCCTGTCACCCTTGTGATGCGATGTGTAAGTATTTCCTAAGTCATGAACGAATTGCACGAACCCGCCGTCTATGTAATATTCTATTAAGGCAACGCACAAGTAAGGTAGTATGAAGACTATTACAAGGCCCCTATGAGTACATTACATGCATTAAAACACTTAAAAGGTGATCAACCAAATATGGGTAAGGTAGTATGAAGATTGTTACCGATGGTATCCTTTCTACATAGTCACGTTTCCGTAAACGTCTTTACAAACAATTAAGGAGCTAGTTTTCTAGAGCCTAACGCACACATCCATCAACAAGAAGCAAGGTGTCTTTGATCCCTGTTATAGTTAGGTAACACGTTCTATCATGATCAAATAGAATTGGGGCTTATATGAATGTAAACCTTGTTAATAACATTGTCTTTGGTTAAATTCTGCTGCGCAACAACAGCCTTTGTTATTTTTATATATTATAGATCCTAGATGAGTTATAAATGATCTTCAACAATTGGTATCAGAGCCAAGTGGGTCATGATCTAGGATCTATAAGGTTTTATAATCGAAAAAAGAAGATTTTGATTCAAGAAACCTAAAAATTCGATTTTGGTTTTCTATTTTTTTGTCACTTTTTGCCACAGCTGTGGTGATGAGGGGATTATCTCATTCGTTAACATTTAGATTATTAACAAAACATTTTGTTATTGAGGTTTTTTACTCATAAACTATTATATTCTCACCAGAGGGATCTTTCAATCAAGAGCTTTTATTGAAAGATATTAAATTTTATTTTGCTACAAAAAGTTAATAGTGGAAGTGCATTTTTGCTCAAGCATGTATCGCTTTGTGGAATTGTTTGTCCACAAGATATGACTTACAGAGGAAAAGAAACTCATGCATTGGATCAGGATAAAACAGAGCAAACATATAGCTGTTGCTTATCCTTTGGTGACTTTGCTTCTCTGTCTTGGTGATCCTGTCGTATTTCTCAATAACTTTGGTCCTCATATGGAGCAACTGTACAAGCATCTTCGGGACAAGAATAATATGTTCATGGCTCTGGATTGTCTTCACCATGTGTTAAGGTTTTATATGAGTGTTCACGGGAATTCCCAGCCACCAAATCGTGTATGGGATTACCTCGACAGTGTGACAGCACAACTTCTAACGATACCTCAGGAAAGGGTAATGTTAACAGGTGATGCTGCCATAAACATGATAATGTTTGGTTATATGTTACTATCGCGAACATAAACTTGATTTTTTCTATATACCATGTGAATTTGGGTTGTTGAAGCAAGATAGTCCAAAGTAAAGCAAAGGGTTATTGGCCTTCGTGCCTTTACTTGCAATTCAATGTCTCCCATAAGCTAACATGTCGGGTTAGAAATCCTTTATGCTTATGACATTGGCCATTATGTTCCAAAAGTAAAAGCTGCAATCGAGTCTATATTGAGGTCATGCAATCGAGCTTATAGTCAGGCTCTTCTCACGTCTTCAAAGACAACTATAGATGTTGTTACCAAGGAAAAATCATAAGGATATCTATTTTGATCAGTTTTAAAATGCATACCCTACTTGATTGAAAAATTTGGTATTGAGGTATGAAGACGGATGCTCCACCAAAGGTCAAGGAAATTGCCAAATGGAAATCTCTAAAAAACGGCCACTTTGATTGTCCTCTAACAGGTATTTGAGTTGGATTGTGATAATTGAAATTTAGAGTTGATGCATACATGGCACATAACCATAGATTGCAAAAAGTGTTGAGGGAAAGCAGAAGAGCTGTTAAAAAGTAAAACACTCATGGAATATATACCAAAGATGCCTGATTCTGATTGTATTAATGAAAGTGATGTGGAATAAGCACTTTATGCAAAGGCATCTTTACTTGAAGATCAGTATGATAATCTTTCTGTAATTCCGAGTGCTGTGATATTAATCTTGTGATGTAATAGCATTTCAAGAGTCATTGGTCAATAGGCGAGCCTGTTGGTTGAGTCGCCTGTTCTTTCAATAGGGCTTGGGCTAAGCTGGGAGCATATGGTTATGTGGCGAGCTTTTCGCTAGATTTTAAATATCAATCGTGATCAGCTTTTGGATGCAAGCAATCACTTTGCTTGGTATGGTATGTGAGGTAGACACCAATCTTCACAGTTGTCTTTAATGTATTCAGAGGGGCGATATGATGGTGTAAGGTGGCCTCACATGCTGAAGTTTAAAGACTGTTCTCCATCAAAGCATCATGCAATTAAAGCTATCTTAATTTTACCCTTGAAAGAATATACGCATCCTCGTGATGGCTACCTTAATCTTGCTACAAAGCTACCTAGAATATCATTGAAGCCAGACATGGGTCCAAAAATACAAATAGGTTATGGTTTTGCTCAAGAGTTAGGTCATGGTGACTCCTTGGTATCGATTACTACTGTTAGTCATTTTTAGTGCTGCTCTTCATGGATGGTACTACATGGTATTCGTTACTACTGTTGGTTAGTTATTCGTACAGTTCTTATGGTTGATTCTATTACTTTTGGTCATGAGATGGTTAACATATTGGTTTCAGGGGAAGAATATGATAAAGTGTTTAACCATTTGGATATGTTAAATGCACCATTTGAGGGGAAGGTTTTCACTTGTGCAAAACAAGTTAAACCTTATGTAAGAATATTACTACTGCTAAGTCATTATTACTACTGCTAGTTTAAGTTTCTACTGCTTGAATTCATTATTTGTATTGTGCGTCATGGAGGGTAATTTGAGACATTGGAAAGCTTGGATTAGAAGTTTAATATATGGTTTGTAGTTGTAAAGATCAAAGTTGCATATGTTCACAGTCCCCTAATGGATAATGACAAAAAGGGGAAGATGTTACAGAGATGATATGATATGATTTGCAACTTATTAAGTGTGGTGGCATGGCATGGAACAAGAATTGAAGGCTTCATTGTGTTGAAGAAGTATCAACAAGTTCATGGAGATCTTAAGTAAAGGGGAAGATTAGAATCTGTTTCATTCATGGAAGATCAGATTTGAAGATGTACAAGATGTTCAAGTGCTCAAGTTGAAGACAAAGCTTATTATTCAATAGAGGAAGATTGCTAAAGATTAAGCTACTATGGATCATCTTGGAATCAGTTTACTGTTTGTTTTGTCATCATCAAATAGGGGAAGATTATTGGGATTTATTGATTTGATGATACAAAAGGATCAAGATCGATATCATAGAATTATAAAAGATGGAGGATTCTAGAAGACTTGCTTAAAAAGATAAAGATCAAGATTGGGAAAGATTTAGTTTCCTAATACAATTAGGTTTCCTTTGTAAGTCAAGATGGACTCTATATATAAAGAGATCCCTAGACATTGTTTGTAGGTGTGTTTTAATCAAGTTTTAGGAAAACACCAACGATCTTACCACTTGAGATCGTTCTCCTTTGTACGATCTGCATGAGATCGTTTTAGCCCTAAGGTCAAGGTGTCTTTGATCCCTGTTATAGTTAGGTAACATGTTCTATCATGATCAAATAGAATTGGGGCTTATGTGAATGTAAACCTTGTTAATAACATTGTCTTTGTTTAAATTCCACTACGCAATAACAACCTTTGTTATTTTTATATATTGAAGATCCCAGATGAGTTCTAAATGATCTTCAACAGTTTTTCCTAAATTACGCATAGCCTGATCAACTATGCTTAATTCACGAAGGATTATGAAATGATGGGGGTAGTTTCCTGAAGTTATGTTAGGGGAAGGGAAGTGACATGTGAATTCTAAGACCACCTGAAAATGAATTAACCTCGAACGTACATATTGCATAATATGTACTTTTGCGTATTGATGTTGTATGAGAATGCCTGCGAGTGTTGAGATCTAGATTATCATTAGTTGCCTAAGTGTTTGCCATGTTGCCTTAGTTGTATTGCATGATGCCCTGAGAGCCTTGGTAGATATGTTGTTGGTAGCGATGTTGATTAAGGGTGTGTCTTTGGTAGCTATGTTGTTGTATTGCATGAGGCCCTATGGTGCTTGTTCTGTATCGAACCTTGTTGGTGCTTGTTTGTCGTTCGTATCTTCTCGGTATATTTGATATATATATATATATTATATATATATATATTTATCATATATATTATATATTTTTATATATATATATATATATATATATATATATATTATATATTATATATATATATATATATTATTGATTGACTTGATTCTCGCGTCATAATTGATTTTCGGAGATAAGAGTAAGTTTTATAACTGATTTAGATCTAGATTTTGCTCGTTTTTTAAAAAAATCAATTAGTGTTCATTATGAGTTAGAACTTTGTTTTTATTTTAATATTATTCTGTTATCATTTTTTATGTATCGATTGTATGAGTTTTGTGATATTGTGAACTATATTGATTAGTAATTTTAAGAAAATATGAAAGAGTAAAGGTTAGAAGTCGTGTTTTCAAAAACTGTACACTATGTATTTGATAAAATGTCTATATGGTATTTTCTAACTTTCATGCATAAATTTAAATTGCATACAATGTGTTTGATAAAATGCCTAAATGAATCTACTTAATGATGAAAATAAGTTAAAAAGTAGCGGTAGTAATTGAGTAGTAGTAACCAGAGGGATGGGATCATCGTCTCCTAATGTCGAAAAGTGGTCCGGTTTGAAAAAGTGAAGGTCTGGTTTTTGAAAAAGTGTATGAGGATACCTAGATGACTTGCTGTTAAGAATGAAACTAGACAAAACAACGGTTTAGTAGTTTCGTTAAATGTGGGTGATGGATAATGTTCTTAGAATAGTGAGGATCAAGGTAGTAGGTCGTCTAGTGACGCGAGACTGATTGGTGGTCTGAATGAGGAATTGGGTGTGGGTGATGAAGATGATTAGCCGACAAATAAATGTGTTGGACCGGGGAAGAAGGCGCATGGGTTTAGAGTTGAGTTGGGTGGTGATGTGGGATCTGATTTAAGAAGGTCGGGATTTGTGTTTGTGCTGGGTGCTAGTACTAATACGGTAGCAAGTAAAGGTGGAGAGAGAAGGATGTTTGCCAAATATGACGAGGAAGAATATAGTGATGATGTTAATTATGATGATAAAATTTTAAATGAAGAAACGCCAATTGGTTTCGTAAAAAGTGACGATGATGATGTTTCGCAGAAAGATAATAGTAGGAACGATGAGGATGTTTTGTGGAATCTATTAAAGGAATCTATTATGCTCAGGAGGAATTTGCGAGAGGTAGCTTATAGACCTCTGTTATTCTTTTACACTAAACTGTCTTCGTCAACGTTTTGCACTTTATTATAAGACATGTTTATATTTTATTTAGTTTCTTTGGATATATGTTTTTCTTTTATGATGCGCATGGCATTTTATTTTTTAGGCTCGATATTTGAGTTTGTTTTTAGTCTAGTTAGTCAAACTACAGTCTGCAAATAGATTGAATTTAATGTTCTGCAAATAAAGTAAGCTTTGTTATTGAAAATCATGTTGTTATCTGTAACATTAATAGTAAAGTACGGAGTATGTCCAAATGACTCATGAACTTTTTAGTTTTATAATATTTTAAAATGTGTTGCTAAATACTCGAACATGTTTTTGTTTACTTGAAATATTTGCGCATGTATCTTACATTTACGATCCACAAACCAAAAAATGCTCTTCGTTTTTTTCTTTTCTGGTGAGCTAAACAAATCAGTCTGCATCTAATATGTGTTTCTAATTGGTATTGAACTATTATGTGTTTGTTGGCCTCAATTTTATTGAGTCAATAAAGGAAGCTCGTTCCCGTGTTCAAGACCTCACTTCGGGGGAGATTGTTAGCCTCAATTTATTGAGTCGAACAAGGAAGCTCGGTCACTCTACGATGAGCTTCGGTCTTTAATTAGTTAACGTTGTAATAGAATAATATCGGGAATCGGGCTCGATAGATAATCTAATATTGTATATGTTTCGGGTTTAATAACTACTACCTAGAGAAAGCTAAGAAAAGTGCACAACTTCAGAAAGACAAAGAAGTAAATGGAAAACCTAGTATGATTAATCCTGCTAGATTACCCAACACTGCTAATGGTTGCAAACCAAAACCTAGGAATTGGCAAGCATCAATGAGTAGTCGGGTTTCAAACAAAGATGTTCACTTAGGAGAACATAGGAAACAAAAGCCTTTCTTGAAGTTCAATGACTTGCAATGTCCTACATGCAAAAAGTGCCTTTACAGTGCAAATCATGATGAATGCGTCTTACAATACCTCTCAAGGTTAAATCCTCGTGCCTCTACATAGAATAAGGATAAAAAATACCATAAGACAACAAAGAGATATATGCCCGTAGAAAAGTCAAGTGCATCTAAGAAACCAGAAAGACAGATCCCCACAGGACATAGGTTCTCAAACAAAAAGACTACCACTGTCCCTGAGAAAACAATGAATCCTAGATCTTATCTTAGGTGGCAACTAACGGGTAAAATTCTCAAGACTGTTGGTCTTTGGTGGGTTTCCACAGGAAAGTTATTCAACTCTTGCATGAGCAAGGTTGAAAGTGAACCCACACATGGTTCAAATGTAGATATCCATCATATTCATGCATGCAAACAAACTCTGGGTTTAAGTGCAGGTACGTTATTCAATGGTCAAAAGCAACAAAGAATTGACCTAAATGCCGATGCACTATACAATGAAAAGCAGGAAAATCACAGAGTGTGGTTGCTAAAATTAGTGATATCTAAGAAACCAGTGCCAGAATGGTTTAACAAAAGATGAAATCTTCATCAAAAGACGTTTGAACGACACAATTTAAGCCTCATTCTTCATCAAATGACTTCTGATCATAATCGTTCAGAATTCGAAATTCAAGACCACAGCAATGAACAGTCAAGTTCAAAGCTGGTTCCAAAAGTTGTTCCTTAAGCAAACAAGACAGCTACATCACGACAAGAGTTGGAATTACTATTCCACCTTTACATAGCAATGCTGAGGACACCAAGTATATATATATATATAAATACAAAATCTAAAAAATAGAAAATTTCCAAAAAGAATCTTCTCGACATGTCTCTTGGAATCGATAACATTTACGTGCTTAGAAATGTCGATTAACATTGACACGGGTGTGTAAATGAAGTTCGAGCGAGAGTTTGCAAATAGTTTCAAAACATGTCATTTTTAATTTTCTAGATGGCTTATTTGCAAATATCAGTACATAACCCGGACTTCAAATAAATGAAGGTTTATAACTGATAGGATCTTAATACTAGATAGATCTTCTATCCTTTGGGATTGTATAGTACTTATGTAATCACAAGTATATACGTGAGAGACTCTAACAATTGTTTAGGCGGAAACTAAACAATGCAATATAAAGAAGAACAAATATAAACAATGATCCTCTATGGATCTCTCTATTGATAATAAATTGTTTTTGTAATGTGTAATCGGTAATGCGTAATGCGTACAAAACCCTATTGCTAAAGGTTTCTTTTATAGATAAGAAACCCTAAATTGCTAAACAAGATAAGTACTAAAAACGCGTAAGAGATAAACATCAATCTCTTCCTAAAAACGCGTAAGAGATATATATCAATCTTTTCCTAATATATCTCATTCCTATCTAGAATATATCTATAATTCCTGCATACAATAATCACGTCCATAAATAAGATCAGCAGATTCTATATCTGTCAGCAGAAATGAGAACATGACCAGCAGAAACATAATCAGCAGGAACCACTTAACGCCGTCAGCAGAATCGAGCAACTCTAACAGCAGAAACGACACTTAGTCGTTTGTAATTTGTCCCAACATCCTCACAACAAGAAAATTAACGTTTCTCGGTCTTGAGCTGTTCTTACAAGACATTCAATGTTTTAGCTCAAGAAATCAATCATATGATCCAACCAGAACTGGAGGATCTACCCAAGGATAATCCAAAGTTAGAAATAGAAGTCCTTAGTTATGATTGGAAATAAATGTATATGGGAATAATGCCGACTAAGATTGAGCTAACACTGGAACAATCACAACAATGTGTTAGTAATGACGTCTTTGTAAGCATTAAAGGCGTTGAAGAATTAAAAAGAAATGTATGGATAAAGGGTCTAAAGAAAGAAGCCCTCCACACAACTTAAGGCAGAAACCGGGTCAATACATATGTTGTCAGAATCACATGTTGATTGCTGACATTGAAAACGACATCATGGACCCAGTGATGCAATGCACAACCCTTCCCAGCCATTCGGGTTTCTCTTAACAGAAACTTGTCTCATTTGTCACGGAGATACACACGTTATCTATTGACATCTCGAATTCGAGACTCGTTGATAAATTGAATAGGTTCAATCTGCTCAAGCCTCCATACTAAAACCAAAATGCAACTAATTTCCCCACATGAGTCTAGACCAATGAATCAATCTAAATCTCGTTAGGACACATTCCATTTCAAACACTTGTTGAACATCATCAAGTTTACAAGCTGTTAACAAGAGTCCTACGCAATATCATTGTGATATTTTCCAGAACATCCGAGTGATACTTATGTATTCACAATGAAGATGGAAATCCTGCTTGAGTCAGCATCAAACAAGCTCTTGGTAGGTGACTTGCGAGATTCTATATGAATCAAACTTGTGAAAACTGGATATCGATTTGGTTTTAGTACTGAATTGACGGTTGATGAATTTTGTAAAAAATGATTATAAAAACTCCTGATGTGTTACAAAAAACGCTTTTACAAGTAACACGCGATTGATTTTCAAATCAATTTTCTCGATTATCACTAACGTAAACCTGTAGGTTAAAACGGTGGTGACGGTATCCTAATCAACCAAAGTCAATTCATTACCACATATTCATGCTCATTCTACAAAGACAAACAATCATGAAAGCTCAAGATTTAAAGACAAAGACTTCTGCAAACTCTAATTTAAAGCTTTCAAGATGAGGCACAGTATGAGAATGTTGGTCAAACACTCAAGATCGCAAGATGGAATAGACGATAAATACAATGACGAAGGATCAAAGTCTAGATCGCAAAGCATGAAGGAACAAACCTACAACAAATAACAAAGAAAATAACCAAGACCACATGAGCTTAACGACAAAAGCAATCTCACTGATCTCATGAAGGAGTGTCATCAATGAACTCACTTCGGGGGAGATTGTTAGCCTCAAAATATTGAGTCAAACATGAAGTTCGTTCATTATGTATTTAAGTCTCGGTCAATCAATTAGTTAACGTTGTAATAGGAAAGTATCAGGAATCGGGCTCGATAGTTAATCTAATATTGTATATGTTTCGGGTTTAATCCCAAGCAAAACCCGAGCCCGAGTCCTAGTTAAATATCCCGCGCGTCACTTAATGTGTCGGGGTATATATATAACTTTTCCTCCTAGGAAAAGTTAGTAGTTGTTCATTCTAAAATAATTTTCCTTTTCCTATTTTCTCTCATCTCTCTCTCTATTCTTTCTCTCTCTACAAAACAACTCACTCTCTTTCTCTTTTCTAGATCAAATTCGTGTATGATATATATGTTATGAAGTGTTAACGGGATCCTACAGTATTAGAGCGGGTTGCTCTTGATATCTAGGATTGTTTAAGGTTTTATACGTGTTTTATCTTCTGGTTTTGGTATTTATGATGTTTGGCAGCAGTAGATTTTTAGAAATTTTAGGGATCCCAACCAACCCTAAAATGCTATGTAAAAAGAAGATATTGTGTTTGGTTCATTGATTGCAGAAGGTACAACAACAGGTGGTTTGATCAGGATCTGATGGTACAGGTATGAACAAAACCAAATTTATCTAGGGCTTCAAAAAGATTCGCAAGAGGCTGCTGTAAGGTCTATTGGTATGAGTTTATTTAATTGTGAACGCATGATGATTTTGATGTATGATCTGCTATTACTGAAATCATGGTTGCTGCTGTTTAAATCATTGGCCATTATGATGTTCGTGTTTGGATTTGCTTATATTTACAGTAGCAACAAAGATGAATGATAGCAGGATTTAAGAAACAAAGAAGCAGTAGGTTGTTTGATCTGATGACAAACAACTAGGGTTTGTTTAAAACCCTATCAATAACTAATCAGATATACATATTATGATAATTGGACTGGTGGTATTACTACCGCTGTTGATTTTATATTAGCGCTACATTTTTAATACTGCTATTAGTTAACAAATTAGTGACAGCCTTGTGACGGAAAATAATGTCACTAACAGCCTTGGGAGGAAGGAGATCACATAATAGCAACAGTTTAGCAACAGAATAAAGCGTCACTAATTGAATGGGAGGAAGGAGAGATTTGTAACAGAATAAAGTGTCGCTAAACGGAGTAAGTTAATACTGTTGCGTTTGAATTTTAGAACTGCCAGAGTTGTCCGATAAAGCAGTTTGTACTGCTAGCTTTGTACGATATCGGATAGTACACGTCGTTCGGATCTCGGATGGAACTGTTTCTCACAACAGTTTATTCTTATTTATTTTATGGCTAGTTTTGGAGATTTATTGAAGATGTGATTACGAAGACGATTGATTATCACTTATTTGATGTTGTAGTTGAGTTTCACAGATGCGTGTTCTTATTATATCTTAAACGGTTTACAACGTTTGAAGATAACTTGTTCGTGCTTAAATGGTGTCGACGGAGACTTGACAAATCTAGCAAAGGTGTGTGATTTTTATTATGGTGCTCAATGCTCACATTTGCTATCACTTAGTATGTGTCTCATAGAAGATGAGAATTTTTGTCAAGAGGTTGCAGTCTACTTATATTTCATAGATTTATTTATAAGTTCGACGTCACGTGGATAGTGCAAGACATAAGACACAAGTTTGGGAGATTCTACTTTTTCATCAAATTCATTATACTCTATTTTCTTCATCAGTGATCACTACATAGAGCCTACAGAGTTCGAGATTCAAGAGATGGTAAACATATGGGTTTCAGGGGAAGCTTATTGATTAAATGTTTAACCATCTACATGCACCACTTGAGGGGAAGTGTTTACAAGTTGCATATCTACAAGAAGACCCCTATTGGATGATTACAAAAAGGGGAAGAAGACTACAAAGATATGATTTGCAGCTTATTATGTGTGGTGACATAGTCAAGGATTCTAATTCTTATCTTAAGTCAAGGGGAAGCATTGAAGATTTTGTTTCATTTAGAGAGATGATTACATCTCAACTTCTCTATTTACGGGGAAGTTCGTACGCGACTTTGTTTGTTTTGTCATCATCAAATAGGGGAAGATTGTTGGGATTCTTGATTTGATGAGACAAAGTGAATAAAAGAATGAAACAAGATGGAAACAAGAAGGACCAAAATTGTCATCATGAAGTTCTACAAGATGTAGAAGAAAATAAAGATTTGGTCAAAATAAGATAAGAATGAATATTAATGAGAAGATAATTAATTGATTCTCTCATTAATATATTAATTAGTTTCCTTGTAAGCCTAAGACTATTTATGCTATAAAAGGAGGTCTAGGCATTTAGAAAAACACATCCAGAAACATAGAGTCGACTGATGAGAGTCGAATAGTAAAGGTGTGTGTGTGTACACCATAGTTAGTAGTTAGTTAGTAATAGACATATTATAGATGCCTATGTAGTAGTTAGTAGCCCCAACTTATAGTTGGGGTAATAGGGAAATCGTTTGAATGAAAAATCTTGTTTGATAATATTGTTTTCTTATTATTCCGCTGTGCATTCAATATTATCTGTAAAACTAATCCTAGATGGGCTAAACGATTCTCCACAATAGACGATGTTTTCGATATTGGTGAGAGTAATATAGAAAGCATGAAAGTTCGTAGTGAGTGTAGCAAATTTTTAGAAAATAAAGAAAGTGTGGAATAGTTGTTGATGGTGGTGTGTGAAAGCGTGTGGGGTTGGGGTGCGAGGATGAGGTTGAATTAGAGTGATATCGACACTTAAGGAATGGAGGTGGTGAATTTTGATGGTTCGTTTTGAAATGAAATAAATTTGAATTTAAGCGAGGAATCAGCGGACAACGAGGTTAGTCCTATACCCACTTCTTTGGTGGCTCATGAAAGTCTGCGAGTTCGCCAACTATGGGAAAGAATTGGTATCGGTGATGCTCAAGGGCTCAAGGATTATGGGCGCAACCATAAATTTGTTCAACCAAATGTGTGGGGATGGATGTCGGACTCTCAATCGGCATATTCTTCTTATCACCTTGAGGGCAAGGTGATTTTTGAATGAGTGGGGAGTGTTACGACATGGGTAGCGGAAGAATGGTGTTGTGTTATGTCCAAGGTAGTAGAAGGCGAAAGAGGAAAAAAGGTGTTGGTTGGGGTAGCGGAAGGCAGAAGAACTACGGGAGTGAAAGACGGGAATGTGGTAGGATTAGGATAAGGGATCCCGGAATGAAGATATATTTTAGACATCACCTTTGAGGACAAGGTGGTTGTGAAGGAGTGGGGAATGATATGCCCACGGTTTGGATAACTATCATAGTTATTTATGTTTAGGATATGTGTTGAGTCATATTAGGAAAGTCAATAACTTGTGTTAGAAAAATGTCAAGTCAATATTTATCTTGTAGTTGGCTTATGGTCTCATGTATTTTATTCGGTATATATATACCGAATCATTCTTTATTATTCAATCAATTAAAGTTAAAGATCAAAACAAATCTCTAATCTTCTCTTCTATTTTCTGACA
>BQNB010037560.1:38537-49358 GCA_026074375.1 Tanacetum coccineum
AGCGCTTCGTTATACAACAGTTACTCACAACTGCCCGGGACCTTAGTTTCCATTGTTCAAAAATGAAATGTCGAAAACAAACAAGCCCCGCCGCAACGCGCGGGCTAAGAGCCAACTTGTAGAGAACAAAAAGCTTTTCGTTTTTATACCTTCACTTTTGACTCGATCCTTTGTGACCACTTTTGTATATTATTTAACTGGTTTACCCCCTCCTCGGTTAATAAGAATGTGTTTGAATGTGAAATGATCAAACAATACACATAACTCGTCAGGCAATCTTTTATATAATAAAAGAATTACATCATTTCGGAGTTTTCCATCAAATTGAATCATTTGAATTTAAAAATTAGACCAATCAGAACGCTTGATTTTGCCGCGTAGGCAAAATCGTGTGATTTGATTGGTCAATAAAAAGTCAAAATTAAATCGATTGATGATTGGATTTGGGTAAGAGGTGTATGTATGAGAGAGAGGGATAAAGGCAAGAGGGGGTCAATAAGGGATGACTCTCTCATCTTTCGATTCTAGTGGGAGGAGTATGTACAGAAGCTGGAGGAGGGAGGCTGACGCAGTGGGGATATATATATCTATGCGCTTAATTACGAAACAAAGAAAAACACATAAAAATATATGTGTCAAATTTGTGAAAAACAAAATTTGAAAAAAGAGTAGGTAATTAATACTGGTTTTTAATTTTTAAATAAATTATATGGAGTTAAGTGTAAATTTATAAATTTACAAGTTTTATTATAACTTTAAAAAATAATCCAAAAACTCCCTTAAACTTTACTAACACGTAACTTTATATTTTTAAAATATTACAACGTAAAACAATTTTTTTACTTTCAAAACAATATTTAACGTATGCTAATCAACATCTCAAATCTACCCGAAGACTTTTTGATGGATTTTTTTCATTGTCTCTGAAATTATGTTTGTACAACCAAATAGAAAAACACCGGAACACACCACTCACACTCACTCACATCTACACACACTTTAATAACAATGGTTTTCCTGCTATTCATTGATGTGTTTTGAAGAATTTTTTTTTTGTTAATACGTACTAAATTCCTAACATTTAAATTTCTCAAAAAGTCTTTATTCCATTACATGATATATGGCCTATATATCATATATAACAATCTAGGCGTACTTTTATACTTAAAAAAATGTTGGTGACGGAAAAAGGCGGTAAAACTCTTTTATATTTGTAAATGTATTAAAGACATACAAAATGTTTAAATCTATTGTTTGACCAAAACATATTGTATGCACGAAATATAATACTTATTTGAGTTTTTTAGCTTCTATATTCTATAAATATTGACACTTTTGATAACTCAACTTGATGCTTTTAAATTCGATTGCGAAGCTAAATTTTTACATGTTTTAACACAAAGTGTGATCATTAATCTTAAGTATAGTTCGACCACTCAATGAATGCAACAGAATCAAAAAACATATACAAAATCAACTGCATACCCAACGGTAAATAATCAGCCTTCCAAATTGGAGGTCAATGTTCAAATATAACGAGGAGAAAATTAATCCCCTTGTGGCCCGAAGGTTTCACATATGAGTCTCTACTCTATCTCGGGCTACCTAAAGAGTAGTTTTTGAACATATCAGCGCGCTCACAGATGTCGAGTTAGTTAACAGGTAAATCAAAAAAAAAAAATTAGTAATTATCCTCAAGCTCATATAATATATATAAGATATGAATCTATTTCTCTTCATGATTATTTCGATCTATACTCTATAACATAACTTATAAAACAAATAAAAATAATAAATCATACTGTGTACATTAAAGCGCGCGCGCGAGCAAGAGTGAGCTAACCCTGCGTGCACGGGCATTAAAACTAGTATACACATATACCAAAATTCAAAAGTATAATCATACTGTCTGTTAGGCCGAATTTGAAAAAATTGCAACTAAGTTACATTTTCTAGTAATTAGCTCTAATTTAAAACGCGCATATATGGGCCAAATCATTCCCAAAGTTATAAATGGCACGCGTTGCAGCGGCGAGTATCATGTGATTAATCGAAGAAAAACAAAAAGAAAATAACCTCGATCAGGCCCGGTTCATCCATTTTTATATGTTCGACTAGACGCGGTTCTCTCCTCTCCCAGTTCGTTTTCAGGCGGCTTTTATTTGCTAGCCGAACTGGTGACCACTCATGTTCTCGGTTGAACCTATTGGCTCAGTCCACCTATTTTAAAAAACTATATGTATATGTGGGGGAGCGCGCGGGCGAGAAATTGTGTGATAAGGGCTGTTTGGTGTGTTTATTAGTTTGTACAATGTGTATAATAATATGTCATTTTCATTTTAGGGGTGTTTTAAAAATTACACTAATTAGTAATGAGTGTGAGTCAATAAGTATGTGTTGTAAATTGGTTAATTGTACATGAGCAATGCTAGATCCACTCCCAACTCACATAAAAACTTCCACATGCACATGTGGCATATAACTTGGACCCAATCACATTCTATCAATTTTCTCTTTCTTTTTTCACTACCATATTTGTTTGACACATATGGGTGTGGAATTTGTATGTGTAAAATGGGTGTGGATCTAGCACTTCTCATTGTACATATTTCATGAATGTTTGTATTGATGAATTTCAACTCTTTATTGTTTATATTAAATACTAGACGCGTACCCGTGCATAGCACCGGGAATTCCTAGCGGCAGATAATTAACGCTATGCGATATTGTGGTAACCATTTCGTATAACGATATGCGATATTGCTGTAAAATAACATTTGTGTGTGCGAGATATGAAATGGTTTGTGTGGATTTATATGGTGGATGCGGTTACACATTTTTAATAATCATTATCGATAGTAATGATTTTTAGCAGTTACACTTTTTAATAATTATTGGAGGCCGTTACAATGATAAATTAATTGGGCTGTTACAATGTTATAATGGTATTGATGACTGAATTTATTATTCAACACTGTATATCATAGTTTCCTAAATTAGATTCAACATTCAACATTCTTACATTTTCAAGAAAGGGTGCTAAACTCTTTATGATGTAGTCGGGGTTGGTGCGATGCACGAATCTTGTTCTATAAAGATCAACTTCGGTCTCGAAAATTTGTCACTTTGTCATTTTAACCCAAGTATATATCATTGTAACTCCATCATAAATAGCATTGATCATAAGAGTTGTAACTCCATCATAAATAACATTGATCATAAGAGGTGTAACTATCATAAATAACATTGATCATAAGAGTTGTAACTCATCATAAATAGCATTGATCATAAGAGGCTTTTGATTTTTTTATAACTGAAACTATAAAGGCATTTACACACAATTAAATGTCGATGATTACAAAACTTAGCATTGATCATAACCATTAACCACAATTTATACTAAAAATAACCAATTTACAAAAAAAAAGAAAAAAAAACACCATGGGCATATCTCGTATTCACGTGCCAAACAAAGAGCATGTGTCGATATTGTTCTGACGATGGTTAATTGCAAGCATCACTGTTGTAACTCTTAATAATTATACCCTTAATTATCGGCGGCAGCGGTGAGAGCGCGGACACACACACAATCGACTTTTCCGGTGAAGCAGCGACGATAGCGCTGTATTAAAAGGCAAAATTTTTTTTTTATGTAAACTCAGATGCGAGCGCGAACACACACGAGCGAGCGCGCGGCGAGCGTTAACATCACGTTCATAATAATTAAATTTTATAACCAAATTTAAAGATTTGAAAAGAAAGCGTACGTATTATGCCACACAAGCATTCAAGTGTAGGCGGGGCGGCGGATGGCCGACAACTCAGCGGCGGACGAACTAACTTGTTTTTTTTCTCGATGACTCAACGGCTACTGTAACAAAAAAAGTCATAGAATTTTATAAAATAACTAGATCCTTAACAATGTTAAATAAATTGGAAGTCACCTTTTGACGTGGAGTTTTCTGTAGGTGTGTCGGTTCCGGGAAACGGCGACAACAACGTTCCGGCGATGACAACGGCAGTTTTATCAAATAAATTATAAACCAACATATAATTTATCACAGATCTAAATTAAAAATAATTACATTCCAGGCCAGCACGGTTATAGGACAAAATATAAACAAACAAAAAAACCGAGAATAGCTCTAAAACGCCAACAATAACAATAAGAAAACATGATAACATAATTATAGATAAAACAACAAGAAGTAGATTATGGTGGTGGGTTGGGGGGGAGTGTATTAGTGGGTGGGAGAGAGGTATGCTGAGGTTGGGGTGGATAGGGGTGAGTTGGTGTGGTTGTTTTTTGGGGGTTGTTGAGAGGGTTGGGTAGGGTTGTTTGTTTTGTGTATGATGAGTGGTGGGGGTTGGGTATGAGTTCAGTTTCACAATGTTACATTTTTAGCATATTCATTAACTATGAATAGAGAATAATTGCTATATGAATTTATGAAGGTTTTAAACTAATGAACCACAAACAAATAATATGATAATGAATAAATTTTTTAAATTCAAAACACTTAAAATTGAACTAATAAATTAAGTGTCAAATTTAACTTAACAAATAAGGTTATAGAATAAAATTATGAAAACAAACTCTCTATTTACAATAAAGTTATTTTTTGATTTCAACATAGAACTCATTCTCACAAATGATTCATAACCTTCTAAATAGCAAGACATTAGAATCCTTCTTATTCACATAACATTTGTGAAAAATCTCTTCAATAAACTTTTGAACATAAATATTTTTTAAAACATTGTTTCTTTATAGAAATATTTTAAGATCATAAGATGTGTCTTTACTTAATTAGTCTACACATATAGAGAAACTTTGATTATCTTAATAAACTTCTCTTTTTTAAACAACTAGACGCATACCTGTGCCCGCACGGAAAATCCTTAGCGGCCGATAATAAGGATATGCAATATTGTGGGACGTTTTTCGTGTAACGTTCACAATAGGATTGTTTGGGTCAAAATAAAAAACGATATGCAATATTGTGATAATTAATAGAAAAAGAGTTATGGTTTGTGTAAAAAGTGCAAGTGCAGCTAGGGGGTCATTTGTTTTGTGCATACATTGTGTGTGTTTAGTGCACGTGGGCTAGTTCAAAGCTGTTGAATCTGGGTTATAAACGAACAATAATAAAAGTTTGATGGTTTAGAGATCAAACATGATGTTTTGAAACCCGGTTCGACCCGGCCGGTTCAACCGAATGTGATCGAAAAAATAAGTCAAATTAAACCTTTTTTATATTTTTGAAATCCGATCGCACCGGTTGAACCGGTAACCCACATTCTTTTTCCTACCGAAATTATTAAAGACCTTTCATTTTTAAAGTTTTTCAACGTTTGTGAAAGACCTGGTTAACCTAGTGAACGAACCGGTTGAACAAAAAATAACCTTTCATTTAAGATCGGAATTGATGTTTTAACAAAAATGACTCGAAATTTATATATCTTCTTTCATAAGCTTTGATTATTTAATTAATTACCTTAAATAAAGTTCAAATCAAATTTTTTAAGTCAAATAATAAAACACGAACTCAAATTTATGCATTTCCATATATAAATTTTAAGTTTCAAGATTTTTTAATCTTTAAATTTCAAGTTTTAGGTTTTAATTTACGTTTCATTAATGAGTTATTAATTGATCATATATAATTTACGTTTTAAGTTTTAAGTCTTCTCATTTGCCATATATAATTTACGTTTTATTAATTGACCAAAAGTTTTTTCAACCCTTTATGTGTAGTTAAATGATATCTCAGTTAGAAGCAATTTGTAGTTTCCCTAAAACGGTTTCCACGCATTAAAGAAGTATACAAAAACAGTTTCCACGTATTCAATATTCAACGTTGCTTAAAATAGGTTTGTCAAGTTTCAACTTTTCAACAATTAGGCAAATCTCCTCTATAAGGAGTATAGATATACCTTTTTTAATCATTCCAAATATATATAAATTTTATTTTTCAGCATTTCCTAAAATACTATTTTCAAAAATGTTAAAATTTCAAGAAATGGCTAAAATACTTTTTTCAACAAAGTTGAAATTTAAAGAAATATGACTAAATGCTTTATATTTAGTATAGAAAAGTGTAATTCCTGTAACAAATTATACATTTATACTCTTTACACAAGAAAGTTAAAATAATCTATATAAAGTTATCACCAGCCCATCTACACAACTAATGAACACAAATATAAATGTCGCTTTAGAAAATTACATTACAACTTTACATTTCATTTTTAAACATTTTCTACAAACTACAGATTATGACGAGCCAAAGCAGTTGTTAGGCCGCAGATGAATAAAAGAAACACTCAATATAATAGAATTAAAAATAGTTTAGAAATCAACGAAAGAAAAATCGTTATTTATAAGTCTTAAGATTATATATAAAGAATTATAGAATCATTAAAAGATTAATTGGCCAATTAATATCTTCACTTACATTATAGTCTCTATAATTGTAATTATTAGTGGTTACATGACCAATTAAACTATAGTTTCAAAATGCCACTTGAATTGTGTGAAAGTTGTTACAAACTTTAGAGTAGACTTTAAAAAGGTTGTCAACATTACTAAAATATTTAGCAATGTGCGTTGTAGCTTTAGGGGATGTCTAACATTGACTAAATTACATTCAGATCTCAGACTTTCAAGAATAGATGTCAACATTTCCTAAAATGTATTTCTACTTTCAACATTTCAAGATTAAGAGTTTCAAGAATTCAATAATGGGTGATACACCATTTATAATGTAGTTTAGATAAAACATAAAAAAGCCTAAAAACTTAAAAAAACTTAAAGGAGATTGGGTGGCAACAGTTTGTGACAGCAACCTCGTTTTTGACGGTGATTTCTCATGGCGACCTCGTTTCCAGAAGCGAAAGTTTATGGCGGCAGATGGTGGCTGAAATTAAATATGGAAAAGAATAATGAATAAATTAGTATGAAAATATGTTAGAAGTGGTTTATGATGATAGCATAACATGATATCAAAAAATCTGAGATACAAAAAGAAATCAAAAAAGTATGAATGTGATAAGTTGTATATTGAGAAGATTAAGTGTTTATGTTTCTGTATGTTTTTTCAATACAATTGTAATCCCTATTTATAGGGGATTTACCCAAACTAGAGTCAATATAAATTATGAGAGATTAATGGACTCATTAATCTATTCCATAATTAGACCTCCCATAGAAATTTAGTGGTTACAAATCTAAAATTTAATGTGATATTTATTGCATTCAAACATTAATCTATTAATTAGTAGGTTTTAAAAAGTCAAATCAGTTTCGTTTGGAAGCTTTCAACTTTCAACATCATAATGATTTTCAATTGTTTCCTAAAATAAGGATTTTCAACTTTTCAACATTTGGGTAAATGTCCTTTATAATATATAGTATAGATAATTTAATGCATTCAAACATTAATCTATTAATTAGTAGGTTTGAAAGTCAAATCAGTTTCGTTTGCAAGCTTTCAACTTTCAACATCATAATGATTTTTAATTGTTTCATAAAATAAGGATTTTCAACTTTTCAACTTTTTAAGTTTTCAACATTTGGGTAAATCTCCTTTATAATATAGTATAGAAGTATAGATAGATAACATGGACAGTAAGGACATCATCAGGAACCAAATAAAGAACCATTTTGTTGTTAATGTTAATGGAAGAAGACTTGGATGAAATGAAGAACCAAATGATGGTTCATTATATAGGGTATGGAAAACCTTTAAGTTTGAATTTGAATACAAATAATTTCCCGCCCATTATAGATTTATTCTTTGAGTTTTGTATATACAGTAAGAATGCAAGAGAAATTAATTTTATTTCCAAAATGAGTTTTGGTTTTGTCAACTTTCTTTTATTCCATGCGTTTTGATCTTCTTTTATTCCATGCGTTTTCAACATTTCCAAACTTAACACAATTTAAACTTTAAGAAGAAATGATTCAAGTTAAGGGTGTATTAATTTTTCTACATTTCCAGATTATTTACACATTTTCAGACTTTCAAGAATACCTCTAATTTGGCTTTATAGAGTAGTATTGATTAATTAAGTTGATGGTCATAATGTAAGATATAAAGATTATAGATCTATCTTTTATGGGACATGATAATCATAATTGTTTTTTATTGTAACACCCCCATAAAGTGTGTTCGCAGCGGAAATATGCTTCCGGGGAGTGTTACTTCATAATACAAAACATTACAACGATACAAGGAGAACGACCTCTTATTTGTGTGTATGAAAAATAATATCGTTGATTTTCTGAAATTGAAATAAAATTTGTCCCATAATTGCCATTCACAATGAAAAAAGCTTGAAAGGCAATACAACGAGAATTGATCATTTGTATGTAAGTAGAAATCTTATAATTGAATGAAAATATTGTCAAATTTAGACTCCGTATGCACATCAAGTAAGCCAAGCATTAAATTCACCTGAGAAACATACATGCTTATAAGTGTCAATTATAAAGTTGTGAGTTTCATAGGTTGTTTAAGTATAAATGTTGCACCAAAAATTTGCAAAGTGTGTATGACCATTTCAACCCTTATAATAGTCACGAAATTTTAAGTATGAAAGCTGGACCGCAATTGTTCAAAGTATGCATGATAATTAAAAATATTACGAAATGTTTCAAGTATGTATTGCCAAATGAGTAATTACGATTACTCTAAGTTGATGAAACCGATGCACTAACTGAAATCAAGGATATGTACTCATCGTAGGTGTCTTCTCCAAGAACACCTGGGCAGAAATGAAATTAATATGTACCCATCGTAGGTGTCCCCTCCAAGAACACCCGGGCAGTAATGAAAACAATATGACCCATCGTAGGTGTCCCCTCCAAGAACACCCAGGCAGTAATGAAAAGAATATGTACCCACCGTAGGTGTCCCCTCCAAGAACACCCGGGCATTGACTTATTTGTAAGAGTGTATGTAAACAAGTTTGTAATCAATCATGTAAATGAGTTTGTAAACGTTCATGTAAACGATTATGTAACCAAGTTACGAAATCAAGTATGCTAAGCGGGGGTGGGCGGGTGCGGGAGGGGGTGGAGCAAATACATGTGTATTGTAAATCAATTTGTAACGAGTTGTAAATGAACATGTAACAAGTTTGAATAAACCATGTAAATGAATTTGTAAACAAGTAAGTAAACAAGTTAGTAAACGAATGAGTAAACAAATTTGTAAACGAGCATATATTCGAGTTTGTAAACGAGTAAGTAAAAAGTTTGTAACGAGCATGTACTCTCCCCCAAAATAATTCAAAACAAGTAAAATAGGGGCCTTGAGACTCACCTTAAGGTCATTTAGCTATTTATCGAGTCATATCCAACGCCACAAATGCTCGACTGCCTAACCATTAAGTAGTACGTTAGTAATTAATAGACATATCATCTATAATGACTAGTAACATTCACGTCTTAGCAATCTAGTCCAACGACTACACTTTCATTTGACTAGACCCTACATTGTTCCGTAACATCAATTTTTATACTTTATATATATTTTAAAGCCTTCATAAATTTTACGTTTTATCTACCAGTGAAGTCTATAAATAAAATCCCATAAACCTATTCGAACAAGATAGTTCATTTGCAAATTGTATGGGCTAAATTCGTCAATTGTTTAGTGTTTAGGGTCCAAAATGAAAATGTTGCAAAAATATTCCTACACATGTACGATAGAGTCGTACATGCATGTTCCCCATTTCTTATTTTTTTGATTTTGCTTTGATATTAATGTTTTATTACTACTAATATGTTTCAACATGTATAACAATCATCTTTCTCCTTTGACAATGGCTTTTATTTTTCGATAATGGCCGCAGGACAAAACCAACCTCTTAATCTCTAACTAAGTATGTGATAGATAATATGATGTACCTTAAACGCAGCTTAGATCGACGAGAACAAAGGTGATGAAACCCACTTCGTTGGATAAACGAACTATACCGGAGAAAAACAATAGAAATGAAGCTGTATAATTTTCATGCGTGTTAGAACATAGAAAGAACGCAAGAAACTGTTACAACATAACTTGAACGTTGGACGCGAACTTACCTCGTTGGAAACGATGTACGTACATCTCGTCGGAATATATGGAAGTTTCATCAGAATAAATGGGGAGGAATGAACTTTCCCGAATATGTACAAAACTCGTCGGAGACATCAACAGGAACAAGAATGTTTTTCGTTTATGTGTTTGAATAGAAAAAGAAACACAACCAACAAGTTAAAAAGGAAGAGTGGTGTCGGAGTCGTGTTTACTGTAACTCACCGAATGAACGAAATAGAATATAAAACTTCAAGATTTTGACTCATGGATCACACCTGCTCTTCTAATCTTGGCAACCCTTAATAAACTAATAAAATCCCTCATGTTTCTTCTCTAAGTGTGCCGTGTATGTGTGGAGAGAAATAATGAAGACTTTTGCTTTTGAAAAAGTAAGATAAACTAGATAAATGTGCTCTCTTCAAGAACACTTTAATACAAATGTTTCTTCTCTAAGTGTGCCGTGTATGTGTGGAGAGAAATAATGAAGACTTTTGCTTTTGAAAAAGTAAGATAAACTAGATAAATGTGCTCTCTTCAAGAACACTTTAATACAATTTGTAAGTGTGAAATATTATGGTTTTGCTACTGCCATGAAATGGTAGAGACAAAAAAAGAAGAAGCAAGAGATAGTGTTTTATAGTGTGAGAAAAGTACTAGTATAAGTCTTGTGTATAAAAGTAAAATAAGGCATGTCCAACCTTCACTTTTAGAGCCACATGTGTCTGTTGTAGTT
>BQNB010037561.1:0-41094 GCA_026074375.1 Tanacetum coccineum
ATCTTGTGTTATTGATCTATGAAGTAACACGCCCCGGACCCTTATTCCGCTGCGACCCAATTTGGGGGTGTTACAATATTTATATAAACTTTTGCTTGTGCAGGTCATGGCTATCTCTGTTATTTCAGTTTCATCAGATTCGTCTGAGGAGAGTGTGGGGACATCTACTGGACGAGTTATCTTACTATCCCTACCACTATCACTGACACTACACCTTCCGTGATTCCACCCACTACCCATATTGATACCACACCGATACCTATTGTTTCACCTATTATACCACCATCACCCGATTATACACTCGCATCACCTGATTATTCACCCGCATCACCTGATTATTCACCCGCATCACCTGATTATTCACTCGTATCTGATACAGAGTTTGATCCATCCGAGGATCCGTCATCAGATCATATACCACCACTACCAGCTACTTCACCATTTCTTTCATCGACCAATGATTCTTTAAATAGTGATATACCTAATACACCACCATCACCTACCCATGGTACACCATTCACCGAGACTACCCTTTCTACTCAGAGGTCGCCTACAGCATTTGGTGCACTTCGACGTCGAGTTATGGTTCTTGCACCGGGACAGCCTATCCCTCATGGTCGACCGTACCGCTACCATCTTAATGGGCTGGTACACATGATGACTACAAGGAAGAGGGTTGGACCGTTACCTACTCATCATCTTGCTGTAAGACATTCAGTTGATTACTCTTCTTCAGATCATTTTTCTTCGGATGATTCTTTGAGAGATTCATCATCGAGTTCATCATCAGAGTCTTCTTCGGATTCTTCTACGGATGCTTTATCTGATTCTGCATCTAGTCGTTCTTCATCTGATCATTCATTACCCACACCATCATCGGGTATGAGACTTAGTCATTATTTATGTTCATTGGTACCGAGTGTTCATCGTTCATTTGCTATTTCTGAGAGACCATCTCATGATTCTTATTCTGCGAGTCTTTCTCGCAAGAGGAGTAGATCCCCTGTTGCATCTGTACCGTTATCTTCACCTACCCTTGGAGCATTGTCTTATGCACGTGCTAATCTTCTACCATCACCTAAGAGGATTAGGAGTCCTGAGACAGCTACGGATTTAAAGGGTTGTTCGGAGGATAGTTTTGAGCCATATGTACCTAGAGAGGCTGGATTGGGAGTTGACTTTGAGGATGAGAGTTCTGAGCCGTCAAGGTCTAGAGGGACTGATTTAGAGATAGATGTTGATGTTGAGAGGATCAACGAGATTGAGATTGACCTCGAGGTTCAGGCAAAGATTGACGAGTGTTTCGCTTATGCGGATGCTTTTAAAGATAGAAGGATTGATACTAGGGTGGTAGTTGAGGCTATTGATCGAGAGGAGATCGAGACGGGTGTGAGAGGCCCAGTTGAGGATAGAGTTACTCACCCAGTGGTAGCTAATGATATTCCTGAGCCTGCTCAGGAGGGAGCTGTAGAGGTTACGTATGAGACTTTAGGAGATTTGGTTAAGAGGTTTCATGATCATACTGAGGAGATTCCGGTTCATCATGTTCAGTTTATTGAGAGTGTCCAAAGGGATCAGGGACACAGGATCGTAGCGACGGGACATCAGAGTGTTGATATGTTAGAGAGGATCAGAGAGCTGGAGTGGGATAATAGGAGACTTAGAGACATTGTGGATGTTAAGAGTCAGAGAGTTACTTGATTTTGGCGTAGTGAGTTACGTGTGCAGATGGAGTTGAGACAGATTTGACGTTTTAGATTCTATGATCGTATGAGGATTACTAGGCTTGAGGCTTGTGCCAGGAGGCATTTGGGTTACCGTTCTTAGATTGTTTCGCGATTATCCTAGTATTGACTCGTAACGCCTAATATTAGCTATTTGTAATCCTATATTTTGGAACAATATTGTAACATTTTGTATTGATGATATGAAATCAAATGTTACCATTCTATATTCGATATTCCTAACTTAATGATATATTTTCTTTTGCCTATTGCATAATGCATTATTATCGAATCATGGCATTATCATGAAGTTATTATGATTTTGTATTTTCGTATAATAAAACTTGTTATTTTATTTTCGAACCCCATTAACAATCTCATATCACCATGAAATTTCATCATATTATGTATTGATATTGTAGGACAATACCTAACACACGATCTGGAGCGTCAAGGACACGTGAGGGAGTCAACGAGCAAAGCGATCGCCGGATGGTAGAAGCATTGAGAGTGCGCGATGCTGTCAGAAACCTTGGACCCCTTATGGGAGATGAGGGTGAACAAGAAGTAAATAGAAATGGAGAAAATGGAAATAGAGGAAATAGAGGGAACGGAAATAAAGGAAATGTAAATGGAGGAAATAGAAATGGAGGAAATGGAAATGGTAATGGAAACGGAGGAGAATATGACTATAAATTCAGAGGATTTATGCCTGCTAGAGAGTGCACATATCAAGACTTCCTGAAGTGCCAACCACTTAACTTTAATGGAACGGAAGGAGTTGTTGGGTTAACTCGTTGGTTTGAGAAGATGGAAACAGTATTCCACATTAGCAATTGTCCAGAGAAGTACCAATGAAGTATGCTCCGTGCACGCTTTTGAACAGTGCATTGACTTGGTGTAACTCCCACAAGAGAACAATTAGGATTGAGGCCGCCTATGCCATGAGTTGGGCAAAACTTATGAAGTTGATGACAAAAGTGTAATGTCCAAGAAACGAGGTCCAAAAGATGGAGATCGAGTTGTGGAACTTGGCTGTGAAAGGAAATGACTTGACTGCTTATATTAGAAGATTTCAAGAATTAGTGTTGTTGTGTACTAGAATGGTCCCAAATGAGGAGGACAAAGTTGAGAGATTCATTAGAGGATTGCCTGATAATATTCAGGGGAATGTAATCTCTGCTAAACCACTAAAACTTCAAGGATGCATTTCGTTATTGCAAAACAATTCACATGAATCAGAAGCTGACAGGATATGTAGAAGTGCTGATCAAGGAGAAGGTTGGTAACAACCTGAGAAGAGAGCTCGGGTGTGGGTAACAAACCAGTTTTCAAGCGGCAAATGTTGGTAGGCCTAGTAGACATGGCCAAGAGAGCTTTCTTCGGCTGGGAACAATGAGAAAAAGGGGTATGTTGGATCTCTTCCCTACTGCAACAAGTGCAAGTTGTACCATGCAAGGCCGTGTACTATGAGATGTGGAAACTGTAAGAGAGTCGGTCATATAACTAGGGATTGTACGACTACAGTTACTCCAAACACTCAAAGAGCCACAGTTGGGAGTCAGTCGGGTATTGTTTGTTATAAGTGTGGAAGGCATGACATTTTAGGAAAGATTGTCTAAAGTTGAGAAATCAGAACCGTGGAAACAAGACTGGAAACAAGAATGGAAACAAGAGTGGAAACCAGACTAGAGGTAATAAAGCTACGGCAAAGGCTTACGCCATTGGTGGAGGAGAACAAACCCTGATTCCAACATTGTCACAGGTACGTTTCTTCTCAATAACTGTCATACCTCTATTTTATTTTATTTGGGAGCCGATAGGAGTTTTGTATCGTCTACCTTTAGTGCTTTGCTTGATGTTGCACCATCCACTTTAGACACTAGTTATGCCGTAGAACTTGCCGATGGAAGAATTTCAGAAACAAATGTTGTCCTTAGAGGCTGTACGTTAGGATTATTAGGTCATCCGTTCGACATAGATCTAATGCCCGTAGAACTTGGTAGTTTGGACGTCATCATTGGTATGGATTGGTTGGCGAAGTACCACATGTTGATTGTTTGTGACGAGAAGGTCGTCCGCATACCTTATGGAGATGAAGTGTTGATAGTTCGAGGTGATGATTGTGACGGCAGAAGTAAGTCGAATCTGGATATCATTTCATGTACGAAAAAACCCATAGTATTTGAGAAATGATGTTGTCTAAGGATAATCTAGCCAATTTGCGCTAGAAGACCAAAAAGGACCAAGTCAGAGGGAGATGAGGCTTGAGGACGTGTATTCATACGGGAAATTTCTGGAAGTCTCTCCAGGAAGGATTTGCCTGGGCAACCGCCTATTCCTTCTCGACAAATGATAAATTTTAAATTCAATGTAGTCCTGGTGCTGATAGCTGTAGAACGATCCCATACTGATTAGCACCAGTTGAACTGCAAGAGTTATCCACTCGGTTGCAAAAATTTCTGACAAAGGATTTATAAGACCCAGTTCCTCACCTTGGGGAGCTCCGGTTTTGTTTGTCAAAAAGAAAGATGGATCTTTTCGGATGTGTATCTACTACCGTGAACTAAACAGACTTACTATGAAGAACCGATACCCACTTCCGAGAATCAACAACTTGTTTGATCAGCTGCAAGGGTCAAGAGCCTACTCTAAGATCGACTTGAGTTCTGGTTATCACCAACTCAGAGTTCGAGGAGAAGATATTTCTCCAAGGCCGAATTTAGGACTCGCTATCAATGTGGGGGGGGGGGGATCATACGCGTTTCAAGTAATGCCGTTTGGTTTGACTAACTTCACCCTGGCAGTTTTCATGGAAATTGTATGAATTTTGGGTGTGACAACGTATCTGAGATATATTAGTGATTGTGCTTCATCGACGATTTGTTGTTGTACTCCAGCAGACGGAATGATGCATGAAAGGGGCCTTAAGTTGATTCTAAGGTTACTTAAGAAGGAGGAGTTGTACGCCAGGTTTTCAAAGTGTGAGTTTTGGCTGTCGAAGATACAATTTCTCGGTTACGTTATTGATAGCGAAGGCATTTACGTTGATCCCATTAAGATTAAGTCTATCAAGGATTGGGCATCACCCAAGACACAAACCGAGATTTGTTAGTTTCTAGGCTTGTCCGGTTACTACCAACGATTTATTGAAGGGTTTTTAAAGATCGCTAGGACTTTATTTGACTAAAATTAACTCAGAAAAGCGTGAAGTTTGATTGGGGAGAAAAGGCAGAAGATGGCCTTTTTTCAGTTGTTAAAGCAGAAATTGTGTAGTACGTCGATATTGGCTTTACCCGAGGGAAGTGAGAACTTCGTGGTATATTGCGATGCCTCGCATAAAGGGTTAGGCGCGGTTTTGATGCAAGTCGAGAAGGTCATAGCTTACGCATCTTGCCAACTCAAGGTTCATGAGAAGAAAACTATACCACATTGAACGACCTAGAAGCTTGGGTGGCAAGCAGTGTTGCCTTGAAGATGTAGAGATACTATCTGTTTGGTACAAGGTGGACATATGTGGGTTTATGTTCATCTGATCACAAGTGTGTGAGCACATTCTCGATTAGAAGAAGTTGAAGATGAGACAATGACGATGGTTAGAGTTGTTAAGCGACTACGACTGTGAGATTCGATATCTCTCAAGAAAGGCGAACGTGGTGGCTGATGCCCTGAGCCGAAAGGAAATAAGTAAGCCACTACGAGTTCAGGCCTTAGTTATAACTATAGGGTTAAATCTTCTTAAGCAGGATTTTAAGTGCTCAATCGGAAGCAGGAAAGAAGAGACCGTCATATCGAATATTTTCATGGCTTGATTAAAGATAAGTTAGACTCGTGCTGACGGAACTTGTGTTTGATACATCAAAGTTGGATATTCATGTTGTGGTGTTCTGAGAGCTTTGATTATGCATGAGTTCATATAGTTAAAGTATTCCTATCATCCTGATCGGATAAGAAGTACATTACATAAAGAAGTTCGTTTTGTGATGGCCCAACATAAAAGCAAAAATTGGCACCTATGTATACAAGTGTTTTTTAACGTGTGCTAAGGTTAAGATAGGAGTATAAGAAACCGTTGAGTTTGTGGTTGAACCAGTGACTCCCACAATAGATAATAGGAGGAATATAACTATTGGCTCTGTGACTTAAGTTTGCCCAAAAGACGGCAGACCGGTCAAGACACGATTTGGGTAATCGTTGATCGTTCTTATAAGTCTGTCATTTCTTGCCTATGACGAAGAAGATAGACACGTTGGTGAAGGTGACAAGACAATGACTTGATGGATAAGTAGTCTCAAGGCATGTGCAGTGCCAGTTTTGATTCATTCTCTGATCTGCGATGGAGATTTACTTCACATTTTTGGAAGTCCCTTAATAAAGCATTAGGTACTCGATTAAATATAAGTACAACTTACCATCCAGAGACTGATGGTCAGAGTGAGAGAACCATTCAGACATTGGAGGACATGTTACGTGCCTGTGTACTCGACTTTGGAAAAGGTTAGGATAGACACTTACCATTGGTAGAATTTTCGTATAACAACAGTTACCATACCAGCATTAAGGCTGCTCCGTTTAAGGCATTGTATGGGCGCAAGTGTCGATCACCTATCTGCTGGGCTGAAGTTGGAGATAGTCAGCTCACTGGCCCAGAGATCATCCACGAGACGACTGAGAAAATAGTTCAAATCAAGAGCCTTATCCAAGCTGCCCGTGATCGTCAAAAGAGTTATGCCGACGTGAGAAAGAAACCCCTTGAGTTTCAAGTAGGAGATAAGGTCATACTGAAAGTATTGCCATGGAAAGGAGTGATGCGTTTCGGCAAATGGGGAAAGCTGAACCCTTTCTTTATAGGACCTTTTAAGATCATTTCTAAAGTAGGAACCGTTGCCTATCGACATGAACTCCCAAAGGAGTTGAGTAGAGTTCATAGTACGTTTCACATCTCGAAATTGAAGAAATATATGGCAGACGAACCCCTTGCTATACCGTTGGATGAGATCCAAGTTGACGACAAATTGCACTTCATCAAAGAACCTGTCGAGATTATGGATCGTGAGGTTAAACGTCTGAAGCAGAGTCGTATCCCGATTGTAAAGGTACACTAGAACTCTAAGAGAGGTCTTGATTTCACTTGGGAGAGTGAAGACCAAATGCAAAAGAAGTATCCGCATCTTTTCCTAATTTCTGCGTTTGTGGCGAATGCTACATCGTAAGCTTTGATCGTAAGCTTTGAGGACAAAGCTCTTCTAACGGAGAAAATATGTGACACCCTGAAAATTTCCGATCAATAAATTAGCCATTTTCGTTTAGTAGTTTGAATTTTTAAAAGTTTCATTTAACTTTTTCGTTTAACCGGGAAGTTGTTCCGCTTTATCCTGAGAATCATCGCGGGAGGAAATCTGGCATGGGACACCTAACGTTTGTAGTTTTTGGCATAGCCACGTTTTTATATATTAAGGCAATATTTAAAATTTCAAATTTTCGGAGATCTATAGGAGATGGTCGTTATTCGTTTCGTTAACTGCGAAAAACCGTGTTTATTTAAATAAATGAGCATATGCTGGTAGAGATTTGAAATTAAATAATGCAGGCAACTAGCATCATAAAATATTAAACCGTCTTGGTCACCCCCACCCTCTCCCTCTTTATGCATTGCATGCGTCCAAACCACACCATTTAAACCTTGGATGCCATTTTGAATTCAAAATCAATAAGACAAAGTTCCAACTCATGTTTTGTCCTAGCTTCATTGTGATTGGGAGATCATTTTGGTCCCCTCTCTTTCTCTTGTCTTATCCCTATGCACACACCAACACAGTTTGTGTGTGAAGTATACAACTTGCATTACTTATACACTATTCTTCCACTTTCTCATTCTTAATACACACCACATCTAAATATTGAGTTTTCTCTTTCTCTTTGCTCTATTTTGTCTCGAATCACCAAAACGAAACATACACGCACTCATAATTTTCCAATTTGATTAAAAACCTTGACGATATTATGTTCGGGGTTGATATTTATTGTTTTTGGGTTAGTTTAAATAAACAACATTTGGGTTGTTCTAATCATCAACCATCTTCTAAACCATTTCTTTTTTGTAGTCTCTTAATCTTTAAATAACTTGAACTTTATTACTCATCATTGGATGCATACTTGCTAGTTGTAAAACTTTTTTATATAATAACAAAGATTTTTTAAAACTACATAAACCTTAAAAGGTTATGCTATTGGTTCGAAAATAATAAAAGAACTAAGGAAATATTGTTTCTAGTTTTGTGATCGTGTGATATTTTGTGTAATAAAAAATGGTATGTTATAGCTTATTGTATTCGGCTTATGTTAATAAGGCTTTTGAAAGCTTATTTTTAATTATTGCGAGCCTTATTGACTTTTATTTGGTTCGGGCCCTAGTATAGAAAAGAATTAGGAAATATTTTTTTAGCTTATGTTGATTTCGACTATATATTTTTGTCTAGTTATTTTTGAAAGGACAAATAAGTAACTTATTCGGCTTAAAAATATGCCGAATTAGCCTTTTGGGCGTTATAGCCGAGTCCCACATACGAAGGCCTAACAATTGAGCTTATTTTTTTAGGCTTTATGTGGTTCGGCTATTTATGAGTGTCTTATTGTGATGCCTTATTAATAGCTTTTTTATATGTCGCGTGTTTATTATTTAAAGTTTTTTTGCTATCGGAATATTTGGGATAAGTAAAACTACATTTTTGATCTTTTAGGCAAAGGGCCATCCCAACGTAAACACAATTACACCAAGCGTAAAGCCTACGGCAGCTGTGGCTTACTTGAATAAGTTAAAGATAGTCTTATTTACTAGTGTTACGACTGTTAGACGCTATACGTGTATCTAAATTTTAATTGTTGGACGTTGCGAATTATCAGAGATATTGATGATGTATAGTTGGTATTCATGAAAAGTGGATGGAAAGTGATTTGAAGATGGTTTAAATACAGTCTACGACTTTGGTAAACGTGTTAACATGAAACGGGTCATGCCCGAAATTTTTTCTAAAATTATTTAATACTTAGAAATTACTAGAAAACACCCAACAAGATAAAATCGAGATATGGGATATTTAATAAAAGTGCCGATCAATATAAGATAATATATATATTTATATATATATATTATATATTAGTATATATATATATACATATATATATATATATATTTAATCGGGATCAGTTATATGTTATGATTTTAATTATACATACTATTATCTACTCTTTTTTCTTGACAAAATGTTTTTACTATTATTCGTTCACAAGCCGTTAATTTTTATAAACATTTATCAAAAGTACCTAATATATGCCTATGCATTATTCCGTATTTCGTTGTTACTTCCGATTTAAACCTAACATACATTCTAGGTTGTCTTTGTGAACGTTGTTCATTATCGTGTGATTGCAAATGTTAAAGGTCATATCCGAAAATCCCTATTCAAGCCTTTTAACAACATAAGTTAAAACGCTCTTCTTTTCTCTTCGACGAAAACATCCTTTTCTATTCGACGAAAACATTCTTTCTCTTTGACAGAACATTCTTTCTCTTCGACGAAAACACTCTTTTCTCTTCTACGAAAACATTCTTTCTCTTTGAGACTGGAGGTAACGAAGCTACAGCAAGGGCTTACGCCATTGGTGGAGGAGGAACAAACCCTGATTCCAACTTTGTTACGGGTACGTTTCTTCTCAATAACTGTCATGCCTCTATGTTATTTGATTCGAGAGCCGATAGGAGTTTTGTGTCGTCTACCTTTAGTGCTTTGCTTGATGTTGTACCATCCACTTTAGACACTAGTTATGTCGTAGAACTTGTCGACGGAAAATTTCAAAAACAAATGTTGTCCTTGGAGGTTGTACGTTAGGATTATTAGGTCATCCATTTGACATAGATCTAATGCCCGTAGAACTTGGTAGTTTCGACGTCATCATCGGTATGGATTGGTTGGCGAAGTACCACGCGTTGATTGTTTGTGACGAGAAGGTCGTCCGCATACCTTATGTTATCTTAAATACCGTTGTTGAACTTATTTAAGCTTCCGCATTTTTAACTTTGAATCTTTTAAATTTGGTCGATGTAAAACTTATTATTATTTTAAATTTATGCAACGGTGTTTATTTTTAAAACGTACCCTTAGAGGTCGTTCTTTATGCTTTGTACTTGAGATATTGGATGACGTCACGCCCCCAGACACTAAATCGGACTGGACCCTATTTGGGGGTGTGACAGAGATCCAAACACATGAAAGTATTAAATATTGGGTTTTCTGCCACGAATCAACTCATAAGGAGTTTTTTTGTGTTGAGTGTGTATAATAAAGGGATTCTGGGTAAAGCAAGCAGTAGCAATAGCCTCGGCCCATAGAAATTCTGGTGCTTTAGAAAAGATAAGCATTGTTCGAGTGGCCTCTACGAGTGTACGATTACGGCATTCAATAACACCATTTTGTTGAGGCGTTCGAGCAATTGAAGTTTTTGAATTCGGTTCCATTATCAGTTCGAATAGTCAGAATTTGAGCCTTTAAATTCCTTTGAACTTGATTAACAAAATCGATAATCATATCTGGAGCCTTATCTTTGGTTCGATGGCAATATACCTCGGACTTTGTTTTGTTCCGAGAAAGAGAGAGAAGAGGAGAAGAGAAGAGAATGAGATCAGGAGAATGGAATAGGCTAGAGGAGAAGAGGATGAGTGGAGGGGAGAATATGAGAATGAGGAGAAGAAATAGAAGAGAGAAAAGGTGAATAGTCGTGGTTTCAACGTATCACAAGAATATATATTTTTTGCATTTATATTGATTACTAGCAACCGCGCATCATTGGGCCCCCACATACCACCCCCCCACCACACATAAATCCGATGTTATAGTAATTCGAGGTTTGTCTAGTAGTTTTTTGGAGATTACGTGGTGTGTGTTTGCTATCTTGGAACCAACTTTGGTGATATGAAGTTTGGAGCTTTCTTGCTTTTACCCTGTTCACACAGCTGAAACAAGGTTGATCTTTGGTTTTTGTTTTGTGTTTGTTGTTGTGTTTTTTTTTGTTGTACTTAAATTTCGGTAACTCTATTCAACTAGATCGTTGAACGTCGGTTTGTTGGTTTCATGGTGCCACCAAAATTCAAAGGGGTAGCTTTTGGACTGGTTTGGTCTTGGTGCCTTATAACCAAGGATTTTGTTTGATGTGGCTGATGGGACATTAAAACACTGGAGAAGAAGAAGAAGAATGAAGCACCGTCATCCTCCATCTCAGAAATAGAGATAGTATAGAGATTCGAATCTCGAGAACCCGTAAGCAAATCATCTCCCTCTAAGTTCCGAACATAACACGTGTTTGAACGAAAGGCTACTTCTAAATCTCCATCACAGAATCTCAAGAAACCACAAAGAGTACGAAAGCTTCCACCGTCTATGAAACTAAACGGTTACCGAAAGCTCAAGGATACGAAACCTCATTTCGTAAAATCCAAATAACCTCTACTTACGTAAAAATCAAGAAATCCCTTACTTTCGTAAATTCTTAGCTACGAAACCTAAAGAAATACTATTAATCTGATTTTAAGCATTTTAGAATGATAATCTCAATGTTATCAATTCAAATTAACAAGTTTCTATGTTACGAAAGCTATATTCAATTTTATAAAAGCAATTCTACGTTACGAAAGCTAAAAATGACTTACATAAACAACTTTCCCGCCTAAAAAACAGTTACCGAAACCAATTTCATGCGTACGAAAGCTATCAAATCCATTTTTCGATCAATTTGAATCCAAAAACACGTATTTTTTGTAAACTAGATATTAAATCTACAATTCGATGGTTACGAAAGCTATTATCTTGCGTTTTAAGATCAAAAACACATGAAATCGTAAATCTAAACCATACGAAACCTATTGTTCATCCTTACGAAAGCTTGTACGATCAAAATTCTTACAATTAAGCTCGATTTGATCATGAAACACACACTCAATCTCTTCTGGCGTTAGATACCACTTGTTAGATGCTATGTTTGCTAAGTAGTAATCATATAAAAGCTATGTAGAATAGAGGAGAGGAGCTAGAGAGTATTTTCATCATTTTCTAAATTTGTATTTCAAAAGGGAAAATAAAAATGGGGGGAGAAGTGAGAGTAAAAATGTTACGACTTGTATAAATACTCCTCCAAGATGAGTATTTATACTTATTACTTATCCTATTCTATTTTCCTAATCTTAGTCAAACCTTGGTCAACTTTACTTAACTTTGACCAAGATAGACTTTATTACATCATGACTACTAATAAGACTATAAACTAAACTAAGACCAATCCATAATAATAATTAACACTTTTATCGTTTCTAACACTAACTAATTAAATGTTAAATATAAAGAGAGGGAGTTAAAAGTCAGAAAACAAAACTCCCGTCCTTCTCCCTATAGTGGTTGTTTTAAGAAGGATCTAGGAGGGGGTATAAGTGTCGAATTTGGGAAGTGTTGGAGTGTTTTAATAGGACTTGTAGAACAAGTTAAGTAAGTTTCAAAATACCCCTTAATGCTCATTTATTCCCCGGCCTAATGAATCATCCCACACAACTGATCACAATACCCAAATTCGTTTTATATTCTCCTAGTTTTACGACAAAGAGAATTCTGTCTTTTCCTCTTTAACCAATCGGTAGACTTTGAATTTATGAGTATGCAATATATATTTTGCATACATGATTTATATTTATATAAATCATGGCATAACCATGCATGCAAATATAACGCATGTATGGATTACATTGCATACTGATCAGATGCTTTAATCCTCGTGGGATTCGATTAGGTATAATCAAGAACACTAAACCCCTAGTTTGTTTGTGGTGTTTAATCGTGAAATAACGACTAGCATGGTAGCGTGCTTGTTTGACGTGTTGTGTGAGCAACCGTAGAGGTGGTAACTTAATCACTATAATTCAAGATCAAGATTCTCGATTATTGACTTTTGTCATTAAACATAAAGGTTAGTGTTTCTTACTTTATTTGTTAATTCTTAATATCAAACTAGATCCATCCGCTGCATACTCGTAGTTAATTGGTTAACTAGTTTATAAAATCCCAACAGTGGCATCACGAGTCAACCTCGTTTGGTGTTATGGGTTACATACTTATAACACACGCTAGGTCCGCTAAGAAAACTCTTATTTAGTGTTTTAATTGAAAATTATGGCAACAATATGCAATTCTTGGCATAAAGAATAAATAAAACCTAGAATCTTGGTAATTTTTACTAGTTAATAAAGATTGAAAATGAATAGATCTAAAATTAAAAGTTAATTAAGTTTTTGTTTTTCTATTCTATTCTTTTTCCGGCCTTAAGACTCACGCAATCATATTATATGATGCATGTGGCGATCTAAGTACTGAGCTGAAAACCTAGTGAGTGTCTTTTGGTTCTCCGCTTGGGGAAGACTCGTTTTTGAGAACTCGGAGTATTATATGATTTACTGCTTTTGATATAGAGCCTGTCTTCACCTCATCCTATTTTTCTGTCTGTTTATGTGCTTATATGTTATATTCCATGTGACTTGATACTAAATGCAAAAGAATTTTTGAAATCATAAACAGACTAATACTTAAAGTGAAATGTGTTTTAATTAAATCAAGGTTCTTGTAAAACTTATCGAGGTGTGCAAAATATACTCAAAGTATCCGGCGATAAGTTAAACTTGAAGTATGATTTAATTTTGTCTGTTAAATTACACAAATAATTAGAAATTCCTTGTGACCTGCTATGTGTTATTTGTAAAACTTGCTTTTGGACAAAGTAATACGGACATTAAACTATGAAACTTGTTTTCTTGAAAATCTAAAGTTTTTTTTGCTTTTATCATATGATGAATCACTACTGTACCATGATTTGCATGGCTTTAGTGGACTTCTAAGGTTAAATTGACCTTTAATCTTTTCTTGCGCCACTACATGTTTTGGTATTTGAGGCAATTATTGGAAGAACTTGTGTTTTCGGACACATGCAGAAGTACAATATAGGGTTTGATCAATTTGTAATGTTTCCCGCGATATTAGCACACTTAAAAACTAAGTTAACAAATCGTTTTTCTTAACTTGTGTTACAAAGATGTTTTGCATGCTTCTTTGTACACCTTTTGACACATGTTTTCAAAAACTTATGTGTATACCCTTATGTGAAGTTTTAAGTCTATGCCAGCCAATCTAAGAACACTTGCACTTGGTTTTTTCTCTCTGGTCAGACCTAAGGTTAATTCCAACCCAAGGCAAATATTTTCTATAGGTCAGATTATGTCAATTTTTGCATGTTCTTACTTGGTTGACTTAAATCGAGTATGCTTGGTCAGACCTTGGACCCGAGGCATAAGATGAGACAAAACATGTACATGACATTACTATATGTGTTACTAATGTCATGTGTCTCATAAATCTAAGAGTTGCATTTTAATGCAATTAACGCACGCCGCTTACCTCTTGCCCTACTTGTTTACACGTTGGTCAGACCTTCGGTAATAAGTGGGAGGTCAAGTTGGATCTTAGTCTTATTAGTAATTAATTGGGTAGTTAATTCTTTTAAGAATTTAATTATCGAAAATACTAAAATTAAACTTTTAAGTTTCTTAATAATTGTGTTATTACAACAAATTCGTAAACGGAAATAGTATTTCTCTTAAAAAGACAAAAAGTCCTTTTTTCCGGTAAGAAAGTGAGAACCAACTCCTATCTCTTCATCTTTGTCAAACTAAGATAGGATTACATTTAAAATTTTCTCATTATATTTAAACTCACTTACAATCTTTCATTACCCTTTTTCAGCTATGAAATAATTAAAAGATAAAATATTTGGTGTAACTAGAGAATATTTTGTCTATAGCTACCAAAATAATGACATCTTGCATTGTCCAAAGACGATGTTATGAGTTTTTTAAATGATAGATAAGAGGAATTCTCAATAAAACGTAATGAGTAAAGAAAAATGACTAGGCAGGTCCATCAAGTATATTTTCTTGGACTAATTTCATTCCTTATAGTGTGGATAAGAAAAAAAAAAACATGCTTGTGGCTAGGCAGGCCAATAAAGGAGGAATCGCATGCTAAATGTTCAAGTTAATGAAAGCATGGATGGCTAGTCCCTCATCTACATAAGTAGAACTTCATATACTCTATTCAATACCTAAGTACATTGCTACTTGTAAGCATTCTAAGAGAGTAAAAAGTAAAATAAATCGCTATTCGCCTTCCTACTGGGATGTAACACAACAATGTTTTGACAAATCTCGTGGGAGCTTTGCGTTTAATTACTAAGAAAGAAACATTCATGTAATGTTGTTAAATTCAGTGGGAGCTGCAAGCTTTAATTCCTTGTTAGTTGCCCATATTATTTCTAGCTATGCTATATGAAATAATTTCATTACATTCCGATACGACTAACCAGAGTTTTAAGGAAAATTGCATTTTTATTTATAAGATAATACGTAGCCATATTCGATGTTTGCTGTTCCGAAACGTTATCTATAAATAATAAACCACACTCCTATTAAACGTTATGGCTCGAAATCAACTTGTTAATTTCTATGACACATTTATACAATCGAGCGTTTGTCGAATATGTATATGTCTACAGTAAATAATGTTTGTAACCGTACATAAGTGCGAGAAAAATCTTAAGTGTGTGCAAGGAACAACATATAACAATATGATTATTGGTTTCACTTGACCGCAAGGTAAGGAAGCTAATAATTCTACTAGAACTTAAACACATAAGATGTTTGTTGTCCTATTATATTTATTGTCAAGATATAATGTAAAGCTACTTTAACACATTGACTACATGCTTTAGTGAATATACTTATGGTTCGATTATAAAATCATAATTATGAAGTATTAAATTAACTTGAAATTACTATTGAACTCAAGAGTTTGCGTTCATAACTACTTTAGTTAATATAATTATGTTTTCTTGTTAAGACATAATTATAAAGTCCTTGAAATTATCAATGACTCATAACATTAAGTAAGTAGTAAAATTGTTATGTCTTCTTGTTAGCACATAAACAATGAGGTCCTTGAATTATTCAAGACTTATAATGTATACTTGACATGTTCTGTTTTCTTGTAAACACATGAATATAAAGTTCTTAAACTAATCAATGAAATATACGTTATAGCATGCACTTGGTTTTAAAATACTAAGTATTCAATTTTGCTCGACCCAATTGACAAGTATTTGACCTAAAGAGAATTAAGTTATCTAAAAAATTCCGATGTAGTCTCACAATTCCAATACTCATAGAATACCACATTATTATGGTATGTCAAATGTGTTTAAACAAACTATATTCATATTGTTTGATTTCTGATAACTTTAATTGCTCTACCTCTAAAATCTATCAAGGTTAGAAATTTGTGTGTGTCATGGATACACTCAATTAGGGGTGAGCAAAACGGACCGTCGACCGGACAGGACCGGACCGGACCGAACGTATTTCGGTCCGGTCCTCGGTCCATGCTTTTCATTACATTCGGTCTTCGGTCCGGTCGATCCGGTCCGGTCTTACAAAAAACCCGGCGATTATGCCTTGTAGGACTGGACCGAACCGGACCATTTCGGTCCGACGTTTTGGACCATTTCGGTCCTCGGTCTGGTCTGGTCTTGGCCGGTCCGATCTGGTCCTCGGACCGTGCTCACCCCTACACTCAATATAGTTCCAACCTAGAAGGTATTCAAGACATTATCTATTTATGGATTGGGATGAATCCTATTATGTCATGATAAAAGTTCTAAAATTTGTTAATATCTTATGAAGCATATTATTAACAATCTAGAGATGAGAACTGTAAAATGTATTTTGTTGTCCCAATTAAGAACAATTTATTATTGCTTAAATACTAAGTATTTAGAGAATTCTCTCTACTTACAAAAGTAAGTGGGAGCATCTACAGATTTTGGAAAAATTCAAGAACAAAATACATAACCTTCTGAATTCACTTGCTGATGTCATACTAAGGTTAAACATGTAAATGTCAAACCAAAGTATAATGTAACTCTTATTCATAAATCCACAAGGATGCCTCATCATTGGAGTGATATTTTATTATCAATCTTGAGGAATATAAGTTAGAGGGTCATAGTAAACCTGCTAACTAATAAGATGAATTATTACATTTTGAATCTGATAAATGTATTAGAACTATGAATGATAAGATGCAGTCCTTAAAAGACAATCAATGTTTTGAGCTTGATTGATCTTTCACCAAACAGTTAAACTGTGAGGATAGAATGAGTTTCTTTTGAAGAAAGACTCATAAGGGCAAAATTATATACATATTAATGCCTAACTAATGATAAGAGTTTTTAATCTTACTCAAGCAATTGACTGTGATTAAATTTTCTTTTCCACACGCATTAATTATATAAAGATAATTAATTGTCATACATGTTTTCATGTATATGAAATTAAGTTTCATAACTCTTCCTTAATGATTACCTTTGCGAGGACGGTGCGTAATCAAAAGGGTTATGAGTCTATATAATCTTTATAAAGTATACAAGATAAAAGAATCCAAGTGTGGATTAGATCATGCATCTAGGAGCAGAGATCTTAAGTTTAATTAAAAATATGATTTTTGATTAAAATAAGATAACTCCTGAGTACACCTGACATCAAGTGGGAGCACTATTTCTTAAATTCGTATGTTGTATAACATATTGAAAGTATCATTCCATCTGAGCTAGATGTTAATCCTTAAGCTTGGAATGAAACTTCACTTGGAAATTTAGGAAATAAAACAAACGACCTTGGAATAAATATTTATTGAAATAAACATATGCGGTGATTAAGTCCAACACAATGCAATATATCATTAAGGCAAGTCTTAAATGATATATTTCACTTGAGATAATTTAATACATGAATGGAAACCTTGTGTTTTAACTAAGGATTCATCATGTACATATATTATATTATGTATGAGACTGGTTGTTACTTTTGCACAAGAGCAAGATGAGCTGACAACAACAGTATCTAATTGAGAGTATTTAGATGACTGTTAAAACAAATGTTTAAGAATTATAAGGCATAGTGATGTTTGTGTACACTGATTCTAGAGGATAATCAATCCTAGTTAAAGTAGGATTTTATCATTTATGATAAATCTGCTAACTAGATATGCTCAGCTAAGAGCATTGTTGCAATACACATTAAAGAATGAGAATACTTTACATTTTTAAGAAACTGTAAAGATGATTGTCTGAGATAGGTATGTTGGTGACTTCAAATACCCCATAAAAGTACTGTGACATTTCCATACTATGACACTTGCAATAGTATGCAAATACGACACTCATCATATCATTCAAATCCTTCATAATTTGTGAATTTGAAACAAGTATTCAGAAAGTTTACTCAGATGACTATTTAGCTTTCTTGTACAGAAAGAGTTGAGCATGTTGGAAACACTGGATTTCAACTTAGTAATTAGTCTTATGCATATCTGTTTTTAGTATTTGGATAATGGAACTGAAAGCAGTTGTATTTAAATAATGAATTGATATACCTGGTATGATCGTTTTCATTTATACTAATGTGTTCTATATTTGCATGTTTAATCCTTGAATAATTTAATTATTCTAAATATGTCCATTGTCGGTTAACAATATGGGAATATTGTTACATTAAGACAAATGTGAGTGATTGGTTATACATTTTAAATATGTGGATTGTTCCCACCAAACTCACATGTTATTCACAAGGGATGCATATTGGATACCCCAACCTTTGAATATTTACTTCTGGATCCTTGTCATGAGTAAGATATCAACAAATGATAAATAAATCATCCTTAGTACTTTGAGAATAAAAAAATTTCTGCATGTGTGGATATCACTTTTAATTATAAGTCAAAACGTTATCCAAAAAAGGTATTATAAAGGTATATAGGAAGTGGCGTGAAGCAGCATCCACAACACTTGTAGTCAATAAAGAATTTGTTCCTCTAATTGTCTAATTACAGTATGATACCATTGGCACCTCTTCAGAATTAATCAGATGATTGTGTGGCCGCACCCAAAGGGTAATTCAAGATGATTCTTGATTACTTCTATAATGAGAAACTAAATTGTTAAACTATATGGAATGAGTTAGGATCCATATCCATGGTTTAAGTATCTGTAACAAAGGGATGATGATAGCAAGTAATACATAACCATTATGCTGAGATTTTTCTTGAAACAACATCTCAAGTATTTATAGTTTATTGACATTGAGTTTGCTAAACTTTCATTGTTGGTACAATAATGTAGTATCAACTTCCAACTCCAAGTGGGAGCTGTTTGAATTTGGTAAGTTGGATACACATGGTTATACAAACTAAAGAGTACGTAGAGGCCTATTGGGGGCACACGCGTTAAGACACAAAGAGTACGTTTATTAAACATTTAATATATATACACATTGTATTTATTATTAAAGGTTTAATATGCTTCATGAAATAATTTAACGTTTGTTGGTTTAACCGTTAGACGTTATAAACTAACTAATTAAATGTTAATTACAAGAGAGGGAATTAAAAGTCAGAAAACGAAACTCCCGTCCTCCTCCCTATAGTGGCTATTTTAAGAAGGATATAGGAGGGGGTCTAAGTGTCCAATTTGGGAAGTGTTGGAGTGTTTTGATAGGACTTGGAGAACAAGTTTAATGTGGGTAAATAAATACCCTTTTAATTCTCCATATATTCACAACCAAATAAATCATCCCATAAAAACTTATCAACAATACCCACATTAATTTTCTATTCTCCTAGTTTTAATTACTAAAGAAATTTAAAGGTTTATACCTTTATCGGACTGTCCTTAGATACCATTGTAACAACAAACTAGGGTTTGGTGTTCTTGATTATACCTTCACAAGGACTGTACCTTTATCAGTATGCAATGTAATCTATACATGCGTTATATTTGCACGCACGGTAGACTTTAATCCTCGTGGGATTAGATTAGGTATAATCAAGAAAACCAAACCCCTGGTTTGTTTGTGGTTACAGTGGTATCTAAGGACAGTCCGACAAAGGTACAGTCCTTATGAAGGACCACTGTCCTTGGAATGATACATAGCCGACAGATCGTACCAAGAGAGAGCCCCACAGTTATGTCTTGTAGCGAATCCCAAATAGTATAAAAGGAGAGCTCATTTCCCCAGGACGAGGGATATAACACCTACTCCGGACCATACTCTGAATATTCTCCGCATTTATCTCATACCACTATACTTACTCTTATGTCGGAGTTGGTCCCGGACTCACACCCCAGGGCGAGCTAACGGTGTTCTTTCTTATTTTCAGCTAGGAGACGAGGGACTAAGCTTCAGAGGAACCAAGCTAATCCTGATATTCATTACCGTTGAGGTCATTTTACCAAGCCCAAGCAGCCCATGTAAATTTACCTTAACATTTGGCGCCATCCGTAGGACCCGGCATCCCAATCTACCCAAAGAAGAAAACCGAAGAAGGCATGGTTGACTCGCAGCCTATGGAGGAGGAATTTTAGGGAGCGGTAACAAGGGACGTGGGAACAAAAACCCATGAGGGACCCACCGAACCAGTCTTGCAAACGCAGAAAACCCCTTCCCCTTCTCCGGCCTTTATCAAAGAAAACATTAATGTATTAAGAACCATGATCAAAGAACATGACCAGCAAGCCAAGATGAAAGCTACACCAAGAAAGCTCGCCTACGTCGACTCTAACAAGGAAGCTCTGGCCGGGTCATTAGCAGGAGGTTTTTCTGACCGATTCTCTCTCGAGTCCTCTGGCACATCTAACACTCACAAATAAACTTTCTCTGCTAGTAAAAGTCAGAGGACTCCCTTTAAGAACAAAGAACCGACACATTTAAGAAGGCCAAGGAGGCTGGAAGATTGAAGCATAACCAAGGAAAAGGTAAGAAAGGAAAGGTCCAAACCCAAAGGTAAAAGGTCCAGACATTAAGAAACAAGCTCGGACTCTGAACGTGAGGAAGGTTCGGTGGACGCATATGAAGACCTGAATTCACCTTACAAAAGGCCTAAACCCACTCCTTTTACCCAAAGAATCACTCGTTTTAAATATCATAAGAGGGCCAAACTCCCTTGGAACATCAAGGTATACGAGGGAAACAAGGATCCGAAAGATCATTTAGGTATCTTCTCGGCGGCGGCCGAACAAGAGGAATGGTCGATGCCCGTTTGGTGCAAAATGTTTCGTCAAACCCTAGGTGGGGCGGCACGAAACTGGTTTGATGATCTGGACCCTAAGAGTATGGACAGTTTCGAGGAACTAAGTCAGAAGTTCTTAGTAGAATTTTCACAACAAAAGAGGTATGCCAAAGACCCTACAGAAATTCACGGCATCAAGAGGAGATAGAATGAGGACTTGCAAGCTTTCATGGATCGGTTCAAATCCAAAAGTTCAAACATAAAGGGAGTTCCTCCAGTTCTACGTATCTTAGCTTTTATGCATGGTCAAGGTCATCTAGAACTATCCAAGAAGCTCAATGACAAAATACCCAAGGTGGTGGACGAAATGTTCGAAAGAGTCAGGGCCTTCATTAGAGGAGAAGCGGTCGCTGGGTCAGTAGAATGGTCCGTCCTTCTCAAGGGGACAAAGGGTATATTCGTCCAACATGGACCGGAGGATCCGAAAAAGCTAGAAATAGAGGCGGCCTGAGAGAAGCACGAAGAAACATGGGGGTATACACTCCTTATCCCCAAAAAGATACTTTCACCCCACTTATCAAGACCCCGAAAGAGATCCTTGCCATGGAAAGTGTGAGCTTCCCAGAACCGCCACCTTTAATCAGAACTCCTGAAAAACAAAACTTGAACAAATTCTATGACTACCATGGGGACAGAGGTCACAACACCAACGACTGCTATCAGTTAAAAAAGCAAATAGAGGAAGTTGTGGCCTCGGGGAAGTTGGCTCATCTGGTGAAGGACATTCGCCAGAACAACCAGCTGAGTGGGAATCAGGGAAGGAACGATGTAAAGATCATAAACATGATAAGGGAAGGAGGAAATCGCAAGAGGCCTTTTGAAGAAGGAAGGCCCGGTCTAACAGATAAACTCACCTTCTCGACGATCCCCTGTAATCAATTGACGGACGAACCCATCATATTAGAAGGAATAATTGAAGGTAGTCAAGTCCGAATGATCCTTGTCGACGGTGGAAGTTCATCAGAGATCATGTATGAACATTGCTTCAGAGACCTCAATGTCAACATCAGGTCAAGACTCAGAAGATGCAGAGCTCCGATGGTAGGTTTTTCAGGAGAAACATATCATCCTATGGGAGTAATAGATCTTCGAGTAACTATGGGAAGGGTAGGAAGAAGTAAAATGGTGCTAATGGAGTTTGCGATAATAAAATGTCGTTCGCCATACAACGTCATAATAGGAAGAACCGGAATGAGAAGCCTCGGGGCGGTAGGTTCTACCTTCCATTCTATGATCAAATTCCCTACTAACCAAGGAATCGTAACAATGGAAACCAGTAGGGAGGCTCTATGGGAATGCAGACAGCTAGAAAGGGTGCAAGGTTCATGGAAGGAGGTACAGTGGCATCAACGTGAAGAACAAATATCCAGAATAAGAGAAAAAGTAATACTAAGAACAAAAACAGCTTCGAACGAGGACCTAATTCAGGTCCAGTATCACTAGAAAAACATGGGACAGGGAAGACACAGAGGAAGTATTCACCATCAGCCATGAACGTCCGGACCAGTACGTAACAATGGGGACCATGTTGACAGCCGATTGCAAACAGTTATTGATAAAAGTTCTGCGGGAAAACATGGAGGTATTCGTATGGGCCGGATCAGAAAGAACAGTTGTTCCACAATTCGTCATGGAGCATCAACTAAAGATATATCCCTTCGCCGAACCAGTGGTCTATAAGAGACGACCCATGACACCAGATGGAATACTGGTATTGAAAGAAAATGTGTTCCGATGGCTAAAGGAAGGGATGATCAGAAAGGTTCGGCACCCCGTGTGGGTCGCCAACACGATACCTGTTAAGCTAGAAAATGGAGCCTGGAAGGTGCAAGTGGATTACTCTAGCCTCAACAAAGTCTATGCCAAGGACATGTACCCCTTTCCGGAGGAAGGGGAAAGGCTAGCATCGATAATGGGATATCTGTACAAATGTTTCTTACGACTTCTGAAGGAATACATCCAAATAAGAATGACAGAGGATGATGAAGAAAAGACCAGATTTCATATGAAGGAAGGAGTATACTGTTTTACCCATATGCCGAAAGAATTAAAGAACTCAGCAGCTACACTTCAGAGGATGATGAAGAAGGTCTTAGCCAATCAAAAAAGACGAAACATGGAAATATACTTGGAAGAAATAGTAATAAAAAGAAAAAGTGAGCTGGACCTGGTTCAAGACGTTGAAGAAACACTAAGAAAGTTAAAAAGAGTAAACATTAAGATTGATCCGGTCACGTCCTCGTTCGGAGTGAAGGAAGGAAGGTTTCTCGGCTATATGGTAACAAAGGAAGGAGTAAGATCAGGCCCAGAGAAAGTACAGGCAATCATTATAATCCCCACCCCGAAAAGCCCAAATCAAATACGAAGTTTGTTCTTACAACTAACAGCCATTAGCAAATTTATCCCAAAAATGACGAAATTACAGTACCTAATTCTCAAGGTCTGAATGAGATTTGGGACAACAGAAAGATCTGGCTGGACGAATGAAGCCGAAGAAGCCCTCCACAGGATAAAAAAGAAATTAAACAAATTGCAAACATTGGCTGTTCTAAAGGAAGGTGAAATTCTGATGCTATGTCTACGCCACACAAATGAGACGATAAGTTCTGTGCTGCTGGTAGAAAGGGAAAGAATCCAAATACATGTCTCCTATTTATCCTACCACTAAAGAATGAGAAATGCTACAACCCCAACGGAAAAGATGGTACAATCAACTAGCTCACACCAACAACAGATCCCCTAAGATCAATCCTTTCGAAAGGTTTAAGAGGTATAACCGAAAGAACCAATAGAGGAAATACTGAAACTCTCCGGAAAAGAAGGACGATTAGCAAATGGGCTGCCAAGATACGGACATATGACATCTCGTACACCCAAAGAAAGGAGGCCGAAGGATCAATAGTGAAAAAGTTCTTCGGTCAAGGAGAACAAGTACATGAAACACTAGATGCAAATGAAGGGGGAACATTCAACCTAAACAAGAAGCTCAAGGAAAAATCAACCCCAACACCAAGGGCCTAGAGGTTTGGTATGTACTTAATTAACAACATTTACCTATAAAAACGAGCCTAAATAACCAAAAACGGACATAAAATGCCAAGTATATGTGTGTTTTTGCATTTGTGTTGTGCAGGTATCAGATATTTACTAAAAGACAAAAACGAAGCCAAAACTGACAAAACCGAGCACGGGAATGGAAAGAGCATGAAAATTCAAAGACAAAGCCAAAGCCGAGGACGTGTGCATCTTAAATGGACCAACCCGCACCCATTTAATGGGCTGAGCCAGTCCATTAAACCATATTAAACCAAAACAGGCCCAACAGGCCTGTTAAGTCCTTCCAAGTCTAAACCATACCTCTGTTAACCACCTTGCAGCTGTGGTCCTTAACCTTTTTCACCGTTAGTCCAAAAGGACTAACGGTGCAAATACTATACAAGACAGGGCAAACCCCGTTAATACCAAATAAAACAAAAAAACATTTACACCCTTCTTTCCCGCCATTATTACTAGTCCTGTTTGTCTTTCACTCACCTCTGCAACACCCTCAACAAAACAACAAAACCCTCAGACCCACTTTCATAAACATCCAAATCCGACCTTGGCATCCTCTCAAACCTCATTCGTAACTGATTGAAGACCCCAAATCAAAGGCTGTGATCACTGGACTTGGAGAACAAGAAAGAAGAATGGCTATGATTGATTTTGCAACTCACTCACGCAAGAAGCTAAACACCCGTCTCATCTCACGCACAGAAGATCACAAAAGAGACCTAGAACTTTAACCTTTTCTATGAATCAGGACATTGTAATCATATGAGCATATATATTCCAGTTTTTCTTAGCTTATAGAGTTAAAATTAGTTAATAGTAGTTTTTATCCAATCTTGTAACTGTTTTTAAAAATTAATGAAATTTGAGGTTTTTAAGTTATAAAATTATGAGTTTTTATGTTCATGTTCCATTGTTGTTAAAAGGTTTTATAAGCTATCATAAGCTCTTATTTACACTTTATTTAAGCTATTATACTTAAACAAGATAAACGTTTCCATAGTTTATAGTGTTTAAGCATTTTCACTAAAAATCACTCAAAAAGCTAATGTGGATGACAAGCCAGATTTAGAAGGGCTTGTGGGTTTTACTAGCTTGTGCAAACAAGCTAGAGCTTGTTGATAAGCTCTTTTGAGCATGTGTTAGCCTTGTTTGTGCAAAGGCAAATTGTAAGTTCTACTTTAAATTTCATTTTCTAGCTTTTTTTATGCATTTGCTTATTTCTACTTATTAGTGCTTATTTACTGTTGCTTTATGCTTATTCCTGCTTATTTTCTTAGTTAATGCTTAATATGTTTAGTTTATAATTTAGATTTCATTAATTCATGTTTTAGTTAAAATCTGTCCATTTAAAAAAAGTTGCTTTTTCTTGTTCACTTATTTAAAGTGCTTATTGTCTGTTGAAATTTGCTTATTATTGCCTTTATAACTTATTGATAATCTGGTCTAATCAAATCTTGGCATAAAATACGTTTTAACAAATTTTAAAATGCAAAATCTAGTTTTAAAGGGGTGTTTGGCTTAACAGTATTAACTATAAGTTAATACAGTTGGGCACCTTTGGTTTTCAAAATCACTTTTACCTAGCTTCATTAAGATCTTATAATCTGTGTTCAACAAGTTTTAAAGTCTAAAATTATGTTTTAAGGTTTTGTAAACTCATGTTTTGATTCTGTGGTAATATAAGTCTTGAATCTGCTTATTCTTAATCTTTATGTTAGATTGTGTTTTATTGGTGTTTTCATACTTGATTTAAGCTATGCATTCCAAGTTTGTGTTGTATGCCTGCATTTGTTGTCTATGATTTAGCCTAAATCTGTCATTCATTTTCTTGTGTCTTAGTCTTTAAAAAGCTTGTTTTTTTAATCTGAAATTTGAAGTAGTGTAATCTGTTTTTAAGGTTTAACATTGATGTCATTTGCTGTTTTCAGTCTTAAGTTGTCTTAATCTGAGCTTATTTGAAGTTTTGAGCTTATTTGTTTGGTTAAATTTAAGTCTGCATAGGTTAGCATTTGTCTTAAACTTTAAAACCAAAATTTTTGCTTTTCTGTGTTTGCAGCCATGTTTAAGTGCTTTTTCTAGCTTATTTAGTTAACCAAATTGCTTATTTCTTGTTTTCTCTCATTCTCAGTAGCTTAAACTTAAGTTATTTTCACTTTTCAAACATTAGCTTTTACATTAAGCCCTTTAAAATCTGTTTAGAAAGTAGCCTCTCAACCTGTTAGTTATTTACAAGTTTGCCATTGTAATTGCTTAATTTAAATTCTGAGCTTATTTGTTTTTCCCTTGTGCTTATTATGGTCTGCATTTGCTTATTAGACATGTTTAAGTTAGTCTGAAGCTTGTTTGTTTAACTTGAAGCTTATTTGAGCTTATTCGAAAGTTTTAAGTTTTGAATATAAAGTGTTAAGTCTTTGTGATTCTGCTTATTTGCATCTGCTTTTCTAGCTTATTTGTTGCTTTTCTGAAAATCTTGTTTTATTAAAAGTGCTTATTTACAACTTAAGTTTTAGTGTGCAAAAAAGTTTTAGCAAATAAAAAACTTAGGAATTAGGGAAGTCAAGGGTGAGCTAGGCTCGAACCCCTGACCTCGACCCAACTCACCAAGTTCTTTAACACACTCCCTGTTAACCATATGCTCTAGGTGGTACAAGTTGATATCCTTCAACTTAAAAGGTGTTTAACCCAGTTTTAGGCCCAATCAGATTATAGACTTCGAATGTTTATTTGAATTTTCATTGCTTATTCTGTGTAGCTTTTTAATCTAGCTTATTTTTCTTGCATTCCTTATAACTTTAGCTGCTTTCAGTAATTTTTAGGAATTTTTATAAAATCGTTTAGTATTTTTAATACATTTAATTAGATTAAATTAGTTTTTAATTCATAAAAAAATAATTAAAAAGCAAAAAAAAATATAATTCTTTTTTTAAAATTTTCTTTTATCATTTAGGAGGTTTAGAAATTAATTTTGCATTTTTAGGGTTAAAATTTGATAAAGTAGGTTTTTAGCCCCGGTTTTAGATTCCCGTTATTCGTTTTTAATTCGTAATTGATTTCGTTTTTAATTTAGCTTGCCTTTACTTATTTTTCCCGTAGAATTAGAAAACCAAAAACCAAATTTGTTATATTCAAGCATTGTTCCACAAACGATACTAGATTCCATATTCACACCTCGTTGGGAAACGACCCGGAAGGTTTTGAATTTTACTTTGGATAATAATTTTCTTGAATCCTTTTGGAATTCTTATTTTATACTATAATTTGATATTTGGTATTTAGAATAAATTTTATTATTTAGATATAGAATTTTATAGATATTATATATTATATCATAATTATTGTATATAATATAATATATATATTATAATTTTTTAGGCTAAGTATCCGAACAATCAAGGTGTTTATAAGGTGGTCAAAGAAAAAAGAAACAATCGAGAAGGTTGTCGGTCATTTTTATGTGGATTAATCCTTAGTTTGTCCCATTGAGAAAACGGATGCAGTCATTTGCCAGTCGCGTGAATTTAACACATCGATCACGCATTTGATATGATGAACTATGGGCAGTGATAGGCCGCTCTGTAATAAGCAAAGGTATGAAAGACTTGCATGTCTTCATGGATTCACCAAAGTTGGTTGCTCAGACAGAAGGAAACCATACGCCAGCAACGGAACAAGAGAGGAAGTATAAGAAAGAAATTATGGATGCAACAGCCCCATTCCACAGGTTCCGGATCACACATCTTCCAAAAATTTTGAACTCCAAAGCAGAGGTGTTAACAGGATTGGCAACCATAAAGTTGGAATTTCTCAATCAGGAAGTATCGGTGGGTATCAAAACAAGACCATCGGTGGAAGAGACAAGCAGCAGCAAGAAGGGAAAAGCAGCAAGCAATGTACCAGGTGCAAAGCCAAACTACAATTGGGAAGCTAGTGGAAGCAACTAAATGAACTTGTAATAGTAACATATATCTAGTAGCGTTATGTAACCCATCCGAGGTAGCCATTTTCAAAGTGTTAGCTCACCTCGGAGGGCCCTTCTATTTTTATATCTAAGTATTTGATTTTTACCTTAGCATGATAAAGTCAAATTCTGTTGGACAAATAACAATGATGCAAACACGAAGCATGGTAAGCTCCGGATGGCTCGCTACCTCCGGATAGCGATAAAGGAACACACTTACCCCATAAAGATGAAACACATATGGGAAGGCTAAGTTAAACACGAAAACTTTAGCATAAGGCCGAAGGAGGAGACACAGTGATCCCCTCCTTCCGGGCAAACAACTCCGATGAACAACAACATCGTGGAGAGAACATGTAACAACTAATGGGGAAGGAAATACGAGCAACCTGTAATGTGTACGAACATAGCTAATAAACATTTGCTCCATTATATGAGTTAGTCCGGACATGATCATCCGGATCATACAAAAAACATATAACAGGAGCAAACATAAGGCGTTTGGGGCATAAACCAATGCTAAAGTGCTAGATACAAACGTATAAACATTACAAACAAGCTATGAGAAACAAACCGGCGTACCAAAGAGTGGATTACATTAAAAAGGAAATTACATTACAAAGTACTTATTACAAGCCGAACGAAGCCGGCAATGTTAACCGAACGTAGTCGGTAGTTACATAAAAAGGAAAGCAAAACAATACTTAACGAGCTAGTAACCAGGCAAGTCCAAAAGCTAGGCGTGATAGTACGATTTCTGCTTCGGAAAGCAATATTTAGCCCATTGAACCTACGAAGGCTTGACCAGCTATACTATAAGTCCCAAGGGGGAAGCCATTCGGCCTAGGGCGGGTGGCATGACTCAGGATCCGCTGGATTGACAACCACACATCTACAGTCAGTTTGCCCCAAGCTCAGAGCAACAAGTGTTCTCCGGCATACCACGCGCCCCTCCCCTAACAGAAAATGGACTTACAAAAAAAGGAAGAAAGGAAAAACTAAGTCTAAACCCCAAAGGAGTTATCAGCAGCCTCTTCACCAGCAGCAGAAGAGGGAACCAAACCATCACCTTTCTCACCAACAGAAAGGGCAACCACAACATCATTAGGGCCGGAGGAAGCACGCCCTGACCCTACCTCCGCCAACTCCACAACATCCTCAAGAGAGACAAAATACCCTGCACAAAAGCATGTCCGGACTTAGCAGCAACAATGTCATTAGTCATCTTTAGGTCCGACCCGTCAACCTCAGCATTTACCATCTCCTCATTATGATCAGAAGCAACAGCGGAAGCAGTAAGATCAACATTCGCAGAAAACTCCAATGATTTAGAAGCAGGTGTCACAGTCGACTCCTTTATGGTAGGAAGAGAAATACAAGCATCCCTTGTAGGGGGACGTTGGCCGGACGAGCCAATTTTTCATGCTCAAGCTGAAGGATAACCGATAGAGGTTCAGTAGGATGCTTAGAAATCTTGTTGAGAAAGGCATAATCAGTTCGAGCAACAAGGGGGAGGCTTCAGCAAGCCTATCCTATACACCAGACATGAAATTAGCCATCTTCTTCAACACAATAGCAAACTCATCCTTAGTCTGATGCATACTTAAACCGCGCTCAAATCCAGTACTGGGAGCGGTAGAAAGGAGTTCACCCTGAACTCTACTAAACTCATCAGAAGCAAGAAACTTTTGGACCAAATCATAGAACTAGCCGCGGAAGAAGGAGGCAAGCTCCAAAGGAGTTGTTTTCAAGCGAAGGATCTCCTCATCCTTCTCAGCCTCAAGCACAGTAGCCTGATTAAGAGCGACAGATAGACGAGCCACCTTGGCATGCAGATTATCTAAACTTTTGGTAAGGGAAACTTGATCTTTTTCTTCCTCTCCTTCTTTAGCCTGGGACTTGGCTCAAAAGAAGCATCCAGAGGAAGCAAGTGATCGTTTAAGTCTTAAAAAACCTGTTTATTCAGAGGTACTTGAAGTTCCATCCCAGCATGCACCTGTATCCTTTCTCCTCATAACCTTTTCACACTAGATCCGTAGGTCTAAACATATCCTGATGTTACTGAAGCAAACCATGATAAAGGCAAGATTTTCACCACCAATTTAGCCATCATTCATACTATGTAAGCACACTCATCTTGCAGTCAATTGATCCTCAGACATCGCTTCAACTCGGAAACCATTTCACCAAGGGAGTATGGAATCTGAGTCACACCCACTGTTTTGTACAAAACAGTTGGATCTTGAAGACTTCCTTAGTCAGAACCCCAAAAGTAGGCCGGTACGGAGCCATCTTAAATACCTTCACCCCTATCCCCACCCTCTTCCTCATGAGTAAACTCGCAATTCCGAGCAACGCCATCTTGAGGATAGGTGGCATAATATGGACCAGCAGGAAAAAAAGGAAGCAAATCCACCATGAATGGCATCTAGGACACATCCCTGAAACGGATTAGGAACAGGGGCCGGAGGAGGAGGGTCGCAGTCAGATCTACACCAATGAACGGTGCCAAGCAGCATCATCGGACATGATGCACTACCCGAGAATCTCAAAACAGGAGACACGGTAAGACAAAAGAAAGATGATTAAGGACGTAAAACAATCTAGAAATAAAAAACAATTACTCGGGTGTTAGGACCTTCTGCAGCGGGAGCAGTAGAGCTCTGACCCCAGTTCCCTGAGGAAGGGATCACAGCAACAGAATGAAGAGGAGTAACCAACGGAATCTCAACACAGGCATCATCATCACCATCACTTTCATTATCAGAGTCGCCCACAAACAAATGGGCTGCGAGTAGTATAACGGTACGATTTAGCATAGGGCAGACTAGTTACGCCTTGGCAAAACATGGCTCGAAGTTAGCACAAGAAGTAGATGACTTTCGCTTCTAATGAAGCTTCAGCCTATAGCAGAATCTTGGAAACTAGGGTGGTACCCAACAGGAAAAGATCCTTACATAAGTAGGATTCGGGATAATAACATCAACCGCAGCAGGAGGAGTGCAGTAAAAGGGAAGCCTTTGGAGGGTCGGCCTAACATCAAGATGAGGCTCCTCCTAGACATCAGCACCGGTCCACTCAGGAAGACAAAGAAAATCATAAATAGGAAGACAGAGAAAATCATAAATGCCCATAACTGCAAAAAAAAGGAAAACATTAATGAATACAAGCAACAAAAGGCAAGAATACAACAAAACATAGTTTAAGCCCACCCCCATACCATTTCCATTGGCACCCCGAAGTATCGGATCACAAACACGGCTCTTCCAAACATGACTCAACCCAGATAAAACTAACACACCCTTAGGCATATCCCTTAGCTTTATAACATGTGCACTCAGCCGGCGCACATCAGCCATACTAAAAGAACCAGCTGCAGACCTTTGATCGTCAATAGCTGCGTCCGAATGTCTCCAAACCATAACATCTGGAATAGCCCGTCAATCAATTAAAAAGAACCTACTCTTCCAGTGCTTCATGTAAGAGAGATTATCATCAATACAGATCGGAGAAGGAGCACGGCGCTTGGCAAATGAAAACCAATCACCTTGTTTGCACAAAGTCTAGAAAACCCTAAACAAGGTCACCGTTGGCTCTATCTGTAAAGACCGACAAAGCACCTCAAAGACCTTATTAAGACCCAGAGGACCCAACTAAGAGAAATGGACCCTATAATGTTTAATAAGGTCCAGAAGGAACAAAGAAAAAGGAATGCGAACACCAAAAAAATCAAACATCTGATGATAAATAACAATGGCATCATCTGGAAGCTCATACATCACAAATTCCTTCGAGGGTAGCCAAGGGTGAAGGTCACGTGGTATCTTAAATTTAATGATCAGATCGTCCAGGTCATCTTGGGTGAGTCGGGAATGGTACAGATCCATATCTTTTTTAGCCATAATTGAAAAGTAGTAAGAGGGAAAAAAAAGGTACCTAGGAAGGGGAAGAATCCGGAGCAAAGTAAGCAGCGGCAGAAAACAAAAACGATAGCTCCGAAAACAATATGTGTTTTTTACTATAGTAAGGGTAAAGCGAAAAGTAAAAAAGGGGCTGCTATTTATAGGGAAAAGAAGAAAAGACACGATGGTTGGGAAGTAATCACATGACACGTTGCAAAGAAAACGTGTGGATAAAATCCAAGCCACGTACAGAACATTAATGACACAGAGCACATTTAAGTCTAGCACTGACAAGCTAGCTTGGCAGATACTAGACCGGGGGGACATGATGAGGTATAGTCTCCCCCGGACGTCCGAAGAAGAAATATAAGCTTAGATACTCCTGCCAAAACAGCATGGGCTAAAACCAAATGAACGCTCCGGAGAAGCTGACTTGTCGAAGGACATGTCAGGTCCGGAGTCACCACCAGAACTCTGAAGAAGCTGGTATGTCGAAGGACATATCAGGTTCGGAGTTATTAGCTCTGTCCTTATGCAGCGGTATCTAAGGACAATCCGACAAAGGTACAGTCCTTGCGAAGGACCATTATCCTTGGAATGACACGTAGCCGACAAATCGTACCAAGAGAGAGCCCCACGGTTATGTCTTGTAGCGAATCTCAAATAGTATAAAGGGAGAGCTCATTTCCCTAGGACGGGGGATATAACACCTACTCTGGACCATACTCTGAATATTCTCTGCGTTTATCTCATACCACTATACTTACTCTTATGCCGGAGTTGGTCCCGGACTCACACCCCAGGGCGAGCTAATGGTGTTCTTTCTTATTTTCAGCTAGGAGATGAGGGACTAAGCTCTGGAGGAACCAAGCTGATCCTGATATTCATTACCGCTGAGGTCATTTTACCAAGCCCAAGCAGCCCACGTAAATTTACCTCAGCAGTGGTGTTTAATCGTGAAATAACGACTAGCATGGTAGCGTGCTTGTTTGATGTGTTGTGTGAGCAACCGTAATCACTATAATTCAAGATCAAGATTCTCGTTTATTGACTTTTGTCATTAAACATAAAGGTTAGTGTTTCTTACTTTATTTGTGTGTTAATTCTTAATATCAAACTAGATACATCCGCTGCATACTCGTAGTTAATTGATTAACTAGTTTATAAAATCCCAACAGGTTTGTCAGGTATTACGGATTTGGTCCTTCAAACTTTTTTTGGATCTTCTTCCCGTGGTTTTGACTCGTCACGGGTTTGGTCCCTGCGACTAGGGCTGAGCATATTGGACCGTCGACCAGACCGGACTGAGCATATTTCGGTCTGGTCCTCGGTCCATGTTTTTCCTTAAATTTGGTCCGATCGGTCCGGTCCGGTTTTCAGACCGTGATCACCCTTACCTGCGACTAACTTTCGTTAATTTTTCCTGTTATCTCTCAAAGAAAGGATGGGTATATCGGTCATTTACTTTATCCCACATAGTATAACTCTGGTTGATTTTCTAACCCACCAAATAGCTTAGCTCTAAATTTCTAAAATCTAATTCACTTTCCCCCTAATTTCACGACACCGCTAAACCATAATTCACTCACCCTCAATTTTCTAACCCATCAAATCTTTAACCAGTTAGCATAAAATTCAATTAAAGATGTCGAATGATAAAGGTAAGTAATCACTAATCAGTTTGCTTATTTGTATGGTTATTTGCTTATTTCATTATTTGTGTGTTTATCTGTTTAGGAGTTTAGGAGTTTGCTTATCTGTGTGGCTATATGCTTATTTTATTATTTGTGTGCTTATATGTTTAGGAGTTTGATTATTTGTGTGCTTATATGCTTATCTTATTATTTGTATGCTTATCTTAGGAGTTTAGGAGTTTGTTGTGCTTATCTGTTTAGGAGTTTAGGAGTTTGCTTATTTGTTTAGGAGTTTAGGAGTTGCAAGTGTACATGGTATTAGGCTATCTGCTGAGATGAACTAGAAAAAACTATTAACCTTTCATTTAGAAGAAGATTAATCATAGGTACTTCCATAAGATGTGACCTTTTTATAAAGATGAATCTTCTGCAAGTAAGACTCAATCATTTGTTGTATATCAAATAGTAGAAGAATTGACCATCAAAACACTTAGTAGAAAACTTCTTTATGTCTGCACAACAACTTAAACTATATAGAGCAGACAAGATATATAAGCCATCTACTATACTCAAATTACTCCATTGAAATCATCACACCACGTTTATTCCATCTGACCCAAACACTCCTTTTGACAACATTCCATAGATTAGCCACTTCTTTAATTGCAGTAGACTTTTTAACTTTCAAGGTTATCAATTTTAACCTCACATCTTCCATTATAACATCTTTTGTTCTTAATTTGTTTTTACTTGAGGAAATCATTTTGATTAGTTCAGATAGTAGCAGCTCTAAGGACATAGTATATAGGATACATATAAGCTCTTGACCCATCTCCTTTCCTTCTAATTCTAACTATTTTCCCATTGATGGTCCTAAGCATGTTACTACTGCTACTTCCAACTTCACTACTTACAGCTTCACTACCACCCCCATCCTCACAGCACTAGTTGGTGTAAAAATCTAATCTGGTGCCACCACTTGCAGACCTATTGCTACCACTAACAGACCTTTTTTCCTTACTTGGACAACCCTTTTGATTGTGTTAGATTAATAAAAATGTTTTGATTATTAGAAAAAAGTGAATTTAAGAAGATGAAATTAAAGATGAGGGGGGATGGTGTGAAGATAGCATGGTGGTGGTAGAGTGGTTAGTGGCATGGTGGTGGTTGAGTGGTCGTGAATTAGGGTGGCGTGAATTAGGGTTGAGTCAAGAGTGAACCATAGTTATACTATGAGGGATAAAGGAAATGACCAAAATATACATCATTTCTTTAAGAGATAACAGAAAAAACTAACAAAAGTTAGTCTCATGGACCAAACCTGTAACAGGTCAAAACCACGAGGAGAAGATTTGCAAAAAAATGTTTAAGAGACCAAATCTGTGATACCCGACAAACCACAGGGACCATTTATGTAATTAACTCTAGATTTTAATAATATTTTTTAATATTTAAATATTATTTATAAATAAAAGGATGTCTATGTGTGTAATAAAGAAAGAATAACATATGATATTGGAGTTGAGATAAATGTACTTAAATTGTTTAAGGACTCAATGAATCAATCATAACCATTAATTTTTTCATCAAAATAGAAAAAACCCAGTTTTCATCTTTTTTTAAAAATAAAATATCTTGCAAACGGTAAATCATCAAGCGACAAAAACCACACTATCCCGACGAGTATTTTTTTTAACTTTCAGTAGACGGGTACTTCGATATAACACGCTTTTGTTTTTCGAGTTTTATTTTAGTTTTAAAATTTGCATCTGGAAAAATCACATATGACTTGTATCTTTGAAATCACAATCACATGTGATTTCGTAAAATCATATGTGATTTTAAAATAGCAAATCACATGTGATTTTTTCTGACGCAACTGAAAAAATTGAAAAAAAAATCATCGAAAGCATATAAAAGTGCCCCTCTATAGAAAGATGATTTAATTTTCGTCGTGATGGTATGATTATGTTCTCTTAACGATTTACCTTTTGCAAGATACGATATTTTCAAAAAAAAGGTGGAAAGTGGATTTTTAAATTTTGATTAAAAAATAGATGACCATGATTGGCTCATCAGGTCTTTAGATAATTAAGGGTCTACATTGAACTTTCCTCTATGATATTTAGTGTATGTTAGAGCATCGGTATCTTGCCAAGTCCTATGAGGCTTTTATTTTGGCGTCGCCAAACACGCGCCACCATACCACATTCCATCGCGTCAAGTCTAACGCCGGTGTTTTAGCGGACCTAAAATTGGGAAGAGACAAAAATAAAAAACTATTGGCTCTTCAACGACTAACTTTTTTAATTTTAAATTTTTTATTAAATTTAAACCTCACTTTTTACATTATATATATTAGGGCTGAGCAAAATCAACCGTGTAGAACCGTAGAGGGGGGTGAATACTGTTTTCTTGACTTATTCGAAGTTTATAAAACTTCAAGTCTCAAAAGAACCGAGTGGTGTGATGATCTACTTAGCAAAGAAACAATAAGTAGATAGAGAGAGAGACCACGATATATACTAGTTCGGGAAAGAGGGTTTAGTCCTTCCGTACGTCCAGTTGTGAATCCACGATACATATACTATTCCTAGTATAATCCTTATGCTGGACTACAAACCGTATTACAATTTAACTCCACCGATATGCACAAAGATCGGCGCTCACAAAGAAGAGTTACTACCTATGGTACTCCACCCTCGGAATCCACCCCTAAGAACCCGTGATTCGACTTAACCTATAAACTCTAAAGACTTCCCCTTGGAAGCTTACCAAACCCCAACTAGATCCCCAATGATCTAGGCTTGATCACTCGGATACAAGACTTCCCTTACAACTTGATTGAATGAAAGATAGATAGATGAACCTAGTCCTAACCTAACCTAGAGACTCAATTCTAATAGAAAGGGTATGAGAAAGAAGACCCTCGACTAATAATACACAAGTGTGGATTAGGTACTTGTGAGTCTCTCTTGCGGAGATGTGTTCTTCAGTAGAATGATAGAGGAGAAGATTAAGAACACAAGAGGTGTTAGACTTAGAGGATATGAGAAGAGAAAAGAGAGGAAAGAATGTTTGCAAGAGGTGAGGAATACAAAGGCCAAGGGTGGGTATTTATAAGCCAAGAGTCCCAAAAGTGGGAAATCAATTCGCAACTTTTGCGCTGCCCGCGCGTGGCCAACACGCCAGATTCCACACATTATTTTCTTTGAGACTTTGGCGTTTTAAATACCCGCACTTGTTAAACCCCTAATTGCACTTCACGCTATGGCCTTTCAATCAATCATATACTCAAGGTCAACCAACTCAAATAGCCATTTGATAAAAGCATTTGTGAAGTGTTTAAAAGGTTTTTGTTTGTCTGATATCGAAAAGAGAGAAAAGAACTATCGGACAAGGGTATTTTGGGTATTCCTCCAATGTAACTAGCTTAGTTAGGATCTAACCAAGGTTTGAGAAGTTGGTTAGGGTACAAAGGAATATTCCAATAATATTCTTAACTTATAAAGGAATAGTGGATGTTATGGAGGGAAGATTTGAAATTTGAATTTCAAATGTAATTCTCACATGTATGTAATAGAGGAAGAGATAAGGATGAGTTGTATGTGAGTTGTCATGATGTGATGTTGATGGGATGGAAAAGAGCATCTTGATCATAATCAAAATGAAGGGTAGATATGAGATAGTAAAGAGGTAAGTTGGATAGGTGAAGTGGCATGATCAAGGGTAGATGGAGAAGTGTGTTTGTGTGTGTGTTATTTGAATTTCAATCCAAGAGAGGAGAAGAGAGTAAGGTAAGTTGGATAGATGAAATGGCATGATCAAGGGTTCAGATAAAAGAGTGTGTGTGTATGTGTGAAATTCAAATTGGTTTGTGAGGAAGATGATAAATAGGAGATATATGGTGGATAATGTTTTGACGTGATGTGGAGGAGCCTATGTTGAAATGTTGGGGGACAAGAAGTACATAAAGTACAATGGTGTAAGAGAATGTGAGTTGTCTCGTGTGAGGATAAGATGGAGAATGTTTAAATGAGGAAGGTTTAGGCTTGTAAGAGTTTAAGAAGAAGAAGTATGAAGATGAGGGTGATTAAAGTAAAATCAAAGGATTGATTTGGGTTTATAATCGCATTTCTAATAAGAGAGAAAAAGAGTGGGCATATGTGATTATGGTATGGTTTAAGAAAGGAGTGTTTTGAGTGTATGGAGGATATAATCATTTTTTGGGTAAGAAGGGTTTGACAAATGATTAGGAGGATGTGTTGTCTGATTGTGTAGAAGGAGTGTTTAATCATTTGTTAAGAAAGAGATTAACGAATTATTAGTATGATGTGTTGTAAGAAGCATGGTATAGAAGGGGTGTATGGAGGAATGTGGGAGTTTGTAAAAACATCTTGTATGTGTGGGAGGATATATAAGGAATACATGTGTGAGTTTGTAAATCATTTATAAGTAAGGAAGTAAGAAAAACTCAAAGCATGATTAATCTCTAATATACCACAAACTTAATTAGTCACTTGGAATTTAATCCATGATATTCAACAATGGATTTAATCACTGATCATCTTGATGCAAACAAGCTAAGTGCTTTGCATCTTAAGTAAAGCATATCCCATAATAGGAAAGGATGCGTTTACGCAAAGTGACCTTTGACTTAGTTTAACAATTAAGGGAGTAAAACCTGTTACGTGATTAGGAATAACATAAATCTAGATTAAGGTCAAATGAATACGTTCGTTTGTTGGTATGTTGAAAGTAAGTCCATACTAGGTTTAGAAAGAAGTTTCAGCCTTAGCTAGAGGTGTTTGATAAAAGATTTGAGTTGGCGTTTTGTTGAAAAAAGGGAGGATTCATTTTTGCTCCTCTCTAAGTCTAAACCTTATTTGGAGTGTTTCCAAATGCTCAAATATCATATACATACATTTATTAAAGTTTCCACATGTGTTTGGTAAGAGGAAAGCCGACAAAACTAAATCCGTAAAAACGGACACCGCGAGTGGCGTGCTGGCCACGCGCTGACGCGTGCCCAGCCCACCAGTTTGACAAAATATGTTTTTACGGATTTGGCTACCGTTTGTTATTTTACGTTTTGCGAACGTTTATTTGTCATTGTTAAAACATAAAGGAGATCCTAGTGAATGTTTCACCAACAATCTCCCCCTTTTTGATGATGACAAATAAAATTTTGAAAAGCAAATAAAATTACAAAGGTAGCGAAGATGAAGACCGCCGTTGATGTAGCTTGCGTCTTGATCTTGGCCTTGTAATTTAGTGAAGCAAGACCGCCGTTGATGTAGCCTGCATCTTGATCTTGGCCTTGTAATTTGGTGAATCTTGAACATTGTCTTCACCTAATGAGCCTTACATAACATTTCTACTTCTCTGTAAGCTATAGATATTTGCTTCCGTAATTTCTAGTTATACTAGCTTTCCACCCCGATCTATAAGTGTCTTGCTCTTTGCTTTCCTTCTACCCTTTTTGTCAAATCAAAAAGGCAGGATCTTGGGCTTTTATTGAAAGGTTGACATCTTTATAGAGATAGAAAGTAGATCCCTATATCGTTGCTTCCCCTTGTTCCAAGGCAGGGATCCATGGGTCAAGAACATTGACTTCGAGGTGTTCTTAGCCACACCTAGCAACAAGCAAACACAAAACAACATAAGCAACAAACATATACACATGTTTAAGTCCAATATGGGTTAGTTTACCATTTGGAAACTTGGAAACATGGATGAGTACAAATGTTGATTATTGTGACTTTGTACATTCATATACATATTTTGACATTTTATATGTATAGTTATTCTTGACTCCAATTACTTTTTATTGAGCATGATAGAAATGATAAACACACAAGCAAAACACATATTATCGAGTCACACATAAGTTTCACAAAAGTTCAACATTTAGGGTTACAAGCATATTGAATACTTTAAAAGTATTCTACTTCTTGAGATTATCCTTCGATCCTTCCTTCCCTATGTCGTTCTCAACTACGCAACTCATGTTGGTAGTAATGGCTAGCATGAGTTTTATTGCCTTATTAATTGATGAGAACATATCCCTATTTTCCTCTTTAAGGTCTTTGATTAAGTTGATCATTTCTATTGTGTTTTCACAACAAATAGAGTATCCACACTTAATGTGATGTGGGCTTAGGGAATTCCCTATCTTATCCCAAATCTTATCTTCCCTGATACCTCTTATTAGAGGAGGAGGAACCCTAGTGTTGTCAATCCTAGTTCTTATTTCCTCACTTAGAGTTTGAGGAACGACCATACTATCACTGTCATTTTCTTCATCATTAAGGTACAATTCCTCATGTGAGTCATTACTTGAGTTGTCAAACATCTTACTAACAAGCACACTGTTGGGAGAGCCAATTTGGTTGTCCGGAAGCACCATTCTTTTCCCTTGAATTTAAAAGTGTTACTTTCTTCTTTTTCTTGCTAGATTTTCCTTGAGATGATTTGAGATTTGTGTTTTAAATCCTTTTAAACATGATAGTGTTCCTTGAAGTTTAATGGTTAAGCACTTTATTTTATGGATATTAGATCTAATCTATGACATATGTACTTATTATTCTTGTTTGAGAATTGTGCTTAGTTTGATGTTTTAGTTGAGATTAAATGATTTAAGTTACACAAACTAGCTCCTACAATTATGCATGCACGCACAATGATTTATTCTAGCCATACATGATACTTCTATTGTGGTTTGCGGTGTAGAGATCCTTAAACATCATTTTGGATTTTCAGAAATGATAACTTTATTTTCATTGTGTTACAAAGAGAATACTTAGGATCTCGGATGAGTGGTCCAAGTTATCAAACCTAATTCAATGTGTATTTTAATCCTTTTTGGATATTTTACACATGTTGGACACATAATCCATTATACAATATCAAAGTGTTGCTAAGTATAATATCTCAGAATTATAGTCGATGTGTTGTGTTAACATTGATAATATTAACTACAATAGTGTATAGTGAATTAATTCCATAGTTTCTCGGACGAGATAACTATATTATCATGTTTATTCTTTGTGTATTTTAGTAAGCTATGCAATACCATACCGAATTCTATCTCAAAGAATTCTCTTTAACTACGTTAGTAGTTTGTATGTTTGCATAAAGTTCTTTTCTTTTCTTTTCTATCCTAATACACATATCATCATGCAATCAACACATAAAATGAACAAGTTGACACAAATGCAACATTTTCATCACAAGGGTGAGTTGCGATCCAAAGTGATTTTGTTAATGAATTTGTCTATTTAATCTTTCATGTCAATCATGGGAATAGAGCATGCAATGTTGCAAGTAAGTCAAATTCACATATTTAAATATGCGAGGCGATGATTACCACAATATTAAAAAGATGCAGATCAAATTTCTTGTTCATAACACATAGGTTTGACATGTAGAATCTGAGATAATGTCAACCATAGTTTGAATAATGCATTGACATATATCCTTCATCTTGTTAAAACAACAATGTTGCTCAACTTCCATGCCTTTCATATAAGTCATAACACATTGCACATAAGCACATAA